>CM045758.1:104138012-104351960 GCA_025200525.1 Camellia lanceoleosa
ATCTGGAAGAGGTTCCATACGGGATGGGTTCTCACCTCCCTCACCTAGAAAGAAGTCGCATAAAGTAAGTTCAAGGAAAGAAGCATGTGAAAAAGCTAATACCCTTGAGAAGCAACTTACGTTGGCGCTAATAGAAGGAAAGTTATAAAAAAAACTGACAATTTTACGGATAAACAAGGTTACAAAATTGAATGATGAAGTGAACAAATAAATGGATATTGAAGGAGCATTCAAGGAGGGGGGGAAATGCAAAACAAAGAGTTCAGAAAGCACGCTCCGCGGGAGTTGAATAATTATTTTTATCAAAATAACTTTTTGACATTAAAAATTAAAAAAGAAAAGTCATCAATAACAGAAGAATGATTATTCTATGCTTTCCACAAGTTAAGCAACATAAAGGACGACAACACGATGTACACCTGAACCAAACACCACCAAATTATTCCCAAACAGTCGGACTATTCAACACAGATAGAACATGCTCAGATTACATTACTTCACACAAATAACTATGGGAGAATCTTATTAAGGGCATACCTGTGTTTGACTTTCCCCCAATTGTGTTCATAGCAATGGCAAGGGTGGTGTGTGCCTCCAAGGATATTGATCCATAACTCATGGCCCCAGTACAAAACCGTTTTACAATCTCACTGGCTGGTTCCACTTCATCTAGAGGAACCTTCACGTCTGCCTCTTTAAATTTTAATAGTCCCCGCAAATTGCAGTTTTTATTTAACTCATGTATGCACTTTGAGTATTCTTTATAGGCAGCAACACTATTCCCTCTGGTAGCCTCTTGCAGCTTAGCTATAGCAAAGGGGTCGTTCAGGTGGACCTCGCCACCTTTCCTCCAGTGATAATCACCAGGATTGGGCAATGATACAGCCTCTGCACTTCCAGGAGGGAAGCCCCGTGTAGGAAATGCCAGCTCATGCAACTGAAGGGCATCACTGGCAAGCACTTCAAATGTTGACCCCTCAACTCTGCTCGGAGTTCCAGCAAAGCACCTCTCCATCACTTCGGATGAAAGGCCCACTGCTTCAAAAATCTGAGCACCCTTGTACGAGGCCAAAGTAGATATCCCCATCTTGGCAAGAACCTTCATCATTCCATAGTGGCTTGCTTTGAAGTACTTTTTGACAAGCTCATCTTTTGAGTGGAACTCACCACTTGCTTTGGGTGGAATCTTTCCATCAACCTGCAGTCTCCAAATGGCATCTATGGCCAAATAAGGGCATATAGCATCGGCACCAAATCCAACCAGTGTACAAAAATGGTGCACTTCACGAGGCTCAGCAGATTCAACAACTAACCCAATTTGAGTCCTTTCAAGATTTTTAACTAGATGATGATGGACAGCACCAACAGCCAAAAGGGAGCTTACAGCAACACGCTTTGATGAAAATGCTACACAATTAAACAAATTACAAATAAGTTATTTCATATAACAATAACATATTTTTTATTAAAGAATAAAGAAGATTCAGAAATATATATTTTTCAGGTACAACACTAGTTTAAGATATGTAGTACCTCTGTCAGAAAGCACCAGTGTCGTATAACCTTCGTTAATTGCATCATGCGCTTCAGAACAGATCCTATCCAGGGTCTCCTCCAAACCCTTCCTACCACGGTCTTTAGAATATGTTATATCAAGAATTCTGCTGCGCCAGCCTCTGTAGTTCATCTTTTTAATTGCTTCCATTTGTTCAATGGACAAAAGGGGACCTTTCAGTGAGAGGCGATGACATTGTTCTTCAGTGGTCTCAGTAAGATCACCTTCTGGACCAATCATGCACTCCATGGACGTGACTATCTTCTCCCGGATAGGATCAATAGGAGGGTTTGTAACCTGAGCAAACATCTGCTTGAAATACTCAAATGTGAGTTTCTCTCTGTTTGACATCACAGCCAATGGAGCATCGTTTCCCATTGAACCAAGGGCCTCAATACCATCCTTTGCCATTGGTAGCAGTAGCATCTCCAAGGATTCAACAGTGTAACTGCACAAGAGGCCAGTATTTGAATTTACTTCTCTGCAGAATTGCAACAGTCAAAAGAACTTAAAGTGCAAGAGCAGGCAAAAGAGACAAATACCCAAAAGCCTTTAATGGAGCCAACAATCCATGAATGCCCATATTTTCCATGTTGTCATCATCATTAGATGCCTGGTTACATAAAATAAATACAATCCACATTCAGAACTGCCATGAAGAGGGGCAGGACAAAAAAGGACTGCAACCTCAATGTGCGGAAAGAAGAATAAGCATAATAATTAGAAACTATACTCACTGGCACAACTCCTGCTATAGCTGGAGGAACCCTTTCAGATTCACTAACAGACTCTATTATGTCTTTTAGCTCTATCTTTTGTCTTTGAAGCCACTCTCCATAAGGTCTTGCAAGCGAATACTGTTGCTTCAGTTCTTCATCATCTACAACAACATGCTTATCAAAATCCACGAGAAGCATCATGCCAGGATTAAGTCTTCCTTTCCTACACACATCCTCAGGTGGAATATCAACTACACCAACTTCGCTTGCCATTATAACTCGTCCACTGTGTGTGACATAAAATCGACCTGGGCGTAATCCATTTCGGTCCAGTGTAGCTCCAAGATAGCGACCATCAGTAACTGCATATTGCTTTTGGTAAGCACAAACCAAATGCTGCAAGGAAGTAAGACAATGTGAAATCAAAAGGTTTGTAGAACTCTTACATGATATCAGAGCAGGCCCATCCCATGGTTCCATGAGGGCTGAAAAGTATTCATAAAAGGCTTTCCGATGAGGATCCATATTCTTATCATTCTGCCAGGCTTCAGGAATCATCATCATGATCGCTTCAGGAAGACTTCTACCAGCTCGAACTAAAAGCTCAAGAACACCATCAAAAGCACCTAAGAGAAGAGAAATTCAGATATAAGGTAATTAATGAAGGCTCAAGCACGAGAAGTGGCACTATTTCTCCTCCTTACACTGGCAATTTAAGTGTCTGCATGCTTCTTATGAATACTCATGCACCACTATTCAAATTAAGCGGGATGCATGTGTATATGGATGTATGCAAGCACACAAAAACATAAGAGTTAGATTAGAATCAAACCTGAGTCAGATGAACTGGCATCTACAATGGGTAGAAGCTTTTTCATCTCATCCTTTGACAGACCAAGCTCCTTGCACTTCAGAAGACCCTCACGTGCCGTCATCCTATTTGTTAAGGTGTGAAGGTTATCATTAGAAGTATTCAAGTTCCACTAACAATGGCATCAAAATCTCCATTATTCAGGAACAATCAATCCAGTACTTGTTTGACAACTCACCAATTTACATTGCCCCGAAGTGTGTTAATTTCCCCATTATGGCCTAAGACACGCATAGGCTGAGCACGATCCCAGCTAGGAAATGTGTTTGTTGAGAATCTCGAGTGTATCTGCAGGAAAAAAGAGACGCAAAACTTTCAACCCCAATTTCCTACACATTATTGATGATATGGGATTTAACTTTACTAGTGTAAGCCTGAAATTGTGTTCAGGGCACTTCAGTAAACAATATACCGCAGTGCCTGTACATGAAAACATGGAAACCCTAAACTACAATTGACCAAACACAATTTCTTTTCCACCACTAAAATGGAAGTTATCCTCAACTGATCATAGAGAACACTGCACCAAGTTTCTGCAAACACGATTTACTTGATAATGAGGTTCCTTACCAACTCACCAAAAGAATCCAATCCAGCATCCAAATTCAAACAGTAATCAAGGGAGTGGAAGAACTTAAGAGATCATTCATACTTCAATGCCTCAGAAGTCATTCCTCAACCTTGCATCCCTTGGTTGATCCCATGCTGTTCGTTGTTGAAGTATGGAGTCAGTGAACAAAGAAGAAAAGTGAATGAAATATATATTTACCAGGGCCATGTAGCTCGTAAACCTTTCATTGCCAAGATCTGCATAATAGTATTCCTTCAATTGGTTGGGCTTTAACTGACCTTTGTAGACGACAGTCCTGAAACAACACCAGAACAAGTCTTATAATCAGGCTGCAGAGTAGCATTCAACCAAGATTTTATACTTTCTTTGAAAGAAAAAGGCTTACTGAAAAACAAACCTTGATGAAAGAGAACAAATATAGAAGTCTTTAACTCCGCCATGTTGAAGGCTCAAAGCAGCTCGGATTGCTACCATTGAAAGCCTCCTTAATATATATAACTGCAACAAAATAAAAGGAAAAAAAAGGCAGACTTTCATAAAATTGCTGTATTCATGGACTAAAAGTTTATTTTATTATTATTATTATTTTTTAAATAAAAGGAGAGAGAGAGAGAGAGAGAGAGAGAGTATAATAAGGCCAATTCTCAAAGTCCTGCACCCAAGTTGATCGAGCAAATTAACTGCACTGCAACAGATCAGATACTGTGACATACAAAGCTATAGAGCATAGAAAAACAGGTTGCACATGAAGTGTACGAGTCGAATGAACTGAATTTTTATTGAAATTTAATTTTCTTTTAGAAGGGGCTCATAAATGTTCTGCAGTACCGCTTTAAAATTTTAATGAATTTGAAAGGGAAAAAAAAATTGTATTGAGAAGCAATTAGAACTTGTGATGTGTCAATGAATTTGAAAGGGAAAAAAAAAAATTTTGTATTGAGAAGCAATTAGAACTTGTGATGTGTCAATTTGTGTGGATGCTACGACATATCATTTAATTAGGCTCATCCACTGATGCATCTTGATTTTTATAAAGCCAACTGATGTTTCTTTCTTGTAACACTGGACTATAAACCTTAAATTGACCTCCAAAAGACACGAAATTTCCCAGTTTTGCCCCTAAAGATAAATGGATTAGCTTTATGTTGACCTCCAAAAGACACGGAATTTCCCAGTTTTGCCCCTAAAGATAAACGGATTATAGCTAAATAGAAATAGACTAGTACCTGTTGCTCGAAATTAGCTTTTGACCTGGGATTTGGTGTAAGAAACACTTGTTCAATCACAGGTTCTGTTTGCAAAGCAGAATTGCCCAATCCAGAGTTATCTGTTGGGACAGAACGCCAGCCAAGAACAGTGTGCCCAAGTGACTCCGCAACCTAAGAATACAGTCATGAATTTTCTTAGGAGACAATACATCGCCAAAATCAACAAAACATACAAGTCCAGGATAAGAAACCAAAATTCACTTCAGCAATTACATATGCACTTCATTTACACATTCAAGTGAAGAGAAGAGAGAGTAACATAAACTGAACAAGTTTTGATCTTAAATTTACCTTTGTAAATACGTTTTTGCTATGTGCCCTTCGTTTTTCAGCTGTGGGCAAGAAGAACATTCCCACAGCGTATTCCCCTGGCTGTGGTAGCTCAAAACCTTCATCTTTGGCGACCTGACACAAGATAATCAACCCCACAAGATAACCAAATAAAATCAATAGAATTAAGCCTGGAATCATAATTATTACAATAAAAAAAAAAATTTTAAAAAATATCATACCTCATTCCATAACGTCTCCAATCTTTCACTTGTTCATTCGTTTAATTCAAAGTTGATGAATAAAGGGTAGTGAACCCCAATCATTTCATCAAAATTATATCAAATGAGACACAATTTTCACCAAATCAAAGTTGAATCAAATATTTCACCAAATTTCTAATAGTCATATTTTTAGTCAAATTTGATGAAAATTTCAAAACCAGTAAGAATTGGAAATGATTTTCTTCCATAAAAAATTGTTAATTAAGTTTATAATTATTAATTTTTTTGAAAAAAAAAATTTATAAAAAAATAAAAATAAAATAAAATAACTAAGAATTTGATCCGAACCCGATCAAGCTTAAATCTTCACTCAAATTTTATTCATAATAATAATAATAATAATAACAAGAAGAATAAAAAAGTACAGAATTGGAGATAATCTAACTATTATGTTCTGAAATGAGGTATGAAAATCACCAAAACTATAAATGAAAAGAAAAGCTAATGAATCGTTTAAAAATAAAAAAGTAGATGTTAAAAGATTAATGTATATTATCATACGTACCTCCTTGTAGAACTCGTGAGGAAGAGCGACGAGAATGCCAGCTCCATCACCAGTATTCGTCTCACAACCACAAGCACCTCTGTGTGACATCCGCACCAACATCTCCACCGCATCTGTCACCTGTAAATCAAACCAAACCAAAAACACTCAAAAAAAAAACCTTCTTTTTCTTGCTTATATCTATCTACGTATCTATCTGATCTAATGCATACCGTTTTTCGACTGCTTTCTCCGGATAATTCAGCGACGAATCCAACCCCGCACGAATCCTTATCAAACGATGGATCGTAGAGACCGAGAGGCTTTTCGGGCACTTGCGACAATGCCGATCGCACCACCACTCTTGGATTCGATTGCCGAGCATTAAGTCTTTCACTACCAGATATTTGTAGTCGTGTTCCATAGAATTTATTCTGCAAAACAACTTTTGATCTTCTAGCAAGAGAAGAAGAAGAAGAAGAAGAAGAAGAAGAAGAAGAAGAGGCAAGAGAGTATGCTCTGGATACACCAACTCGACTGAGAGGCACAATATTCAACTGATGATTCACAGGCTTAACGAAAGAAAGGGTCACTGACTTGTTTGGAGTATGGTTAATAGCAGAAGTCGAACCTACCGACATTATCGAAAATTCAAATCTGGCTTTTCTTCGGATCTATTAACGATTTTCGGAGGTCTTTGAATTTTACCAAACTCAGCAGGAAGATTGGTGAAAAAGGTGTCGTTGAATTGATGATCTGAGAAGTAGGGATCGAGATTGAGAAGTTGTTATGAGAAGATTAACATGAATGATACAACTTTTATATTTATTTATAAATCAATAATAATTAGAAAGAAGAGTTGCAATCTACTGGGAATTCTATGAGAATCGGGATAGATAAGTAAGAAACGTAATCCACGGGAATTTTAATTGGAGAAGGAATAGATGAAGAAAAAGAGAGAGGAGGGCAGGCACAAAGAGCAATGAGAGACCGACAAATAGGACGGAGAGAGGGTGCAGCTATTCTGTTAATCTCTCCTCGGCGATGAAGGAACGGCAGTAGGTGTCCTCCATATATAAAGGGCAAGTCCGGCCCAATTGCATTTTTCACTTTTACTACTCATTTTATCAAAAATAATAAATAAATAAATTATTAAATATTTTTAAAATATTACGTGTCTGTACTCTCTAATCAATTATCATTTATTATATCTTTTATAGTTTTCAGTTACCTAACACAATATCCATCTACCTACTTTCTCTACCCATCACAACACTATGGAGTATCACATGTCTACACTCTGAAATTACTGAATAATTACTCCAAAAAAAAATGAGATTGTTTGTGAATTGCTAAATAAATATATTTTTTAATTATTTTAAGAAAAGATGTATAGAAAACTTAAAATGTGATAAGATTTAAAAAAGATTAAAAAAAAAATTTACTTTTTTTTATGCCAAATAAGTTTGGGATTTTTTTATTTAAAAAAAAGGTTTCCTTTTAAATTTTTTGAAATTAATTTTTGAATTGTATTTTTTGGTTTTTACGATTGTTTTTTTAATATTTTACATTTTAGATATACTTAATTTAGATATATGTACAAAATTTATAAAAATAAGTATAAAATTTACTAAATATAAAAAATAAAAATTTAATATATTTTTATATTTTTTTATAGATATTTAATTTTCTAAGTATATATTTAGATTAGGTGAACAATAAAGATATCTTCCGAATGGTGAGTCACACATCATATAAAAGTATGGAAAATGTTTTGTGGCACTAAATTGGGGGCACTAATGCCCCTAATTTCCATTTCAGGTAACTGTTTTGTTTTGTTTTTTTTTTTTTTTTTGCCTTATATGGAAATTAGGGGCATTAGTGCCTCCCAATTTAGTGCCACAAATCAAAACCCTAAAAGTATGCCTCATTTTGTATTTGGTCCTATATACACTTAGACTTATTCTAAAAAAAATTGATTAAAATATTTATAAAAAAATCATTAAAAACAAAAAAAATACAAAAAAATATAATATTAAAAAAATTCAAAAACTATTTTTAAAAATTTAAAACCCAACAAAGTGAATATATTTTGTTTAGTGATTTTGTTTTAAATTTGTGTCAAAATTTACTAGGCTAGAATGATCAAAAAAGTGAAAAAAAAAAAAAAAAAAAAAAAAAAAAAGATCAAAAAACTTAACTAAAGATATAAAATATATATATATATTGTTGATTTTTTTTTCTTTCATAAACTTTTTTTCTACATACATATATATACACTTTTTTTAGTCAACTAAATAAAACTTAAAATGTAAATTCTTTTGAAAATATTTAAAAACAATTAAAAACAAAACTGACAAACACCCTATTAAAAAATCATAACTTTAAAAAGTTAATTTTTTTTGTCCGAAAAAAGTTGAGCCCGATGAGCCCAATGACAGTTGACTTTTCTCAATATGTATTGGGGATCGGCTATTTTAGTCAAAAAGTTAAAAAGCTAACTAAAACTAATCACATCACCTCTCTACTTTTTTGCATATCTTTTCGTAAAAAGTCAAAAAGTTACTAAAATAACATGTTCCCAAACGAGGCCGTAATGTAAAAGTTTAAATACATTTTAATGTTTATTAATTTTTTGAGATAAATAAATTAAAGCTTGCCCCTTTCTTATTTTTTTTTTTTTTTTCACTTCGACTCTTAAATGTTCTTTTTTTTATTTAGTCCTTCATGTTCTAACTTTTTTCAATTTACTTTAAAAATTAATTTATATTTAAAATTAAACAGAAAAATATATATTGACAATCACTAGTATAAAAATATTTTATTATATAACTCACACTTCTAATATCAGCTCAAATTTTAATTTAGTGTCGTTTTGGAACTTTGACAAAAAGCTGCATTTTTCTAATTCATCAAAAACGCTGCACCATGCAAAAACGCTGAAGACACCATTTGGGAAGACCTAAAAACGCAACTGGGCCATTTACCAAACTACCCTCTGGAACATTGTAATTAATTAATTCAAAAAAGTGTTGACATGCAAAAGGGCAAAATTGTGAATTTAGGCCTTGTTTGGCATTTACTATATAATCCATCTTTTTATCTTTTTATCTTTTTTTCATCACATCACATCTCTACTTTTCTGCACATCTTTTCGTAAAAAGACAAAAAGTGCACTTTTTTAGGACACCCCAAACCAACCCTTAATTTAAAAAGTAAGGATATTTTGGTCATTTTAGAGTGATGTGACACTTTTAAAAAATATTAAACAAAAAATCAAAAAAGTCAGCTTTTTGTCAACTTCTCAAATCACTTCTAAAAAAGCTAAAAAGCTTGGTAAAAAGTCAAAAGTCAACTTTTTATCAATTTTTCAAAACACCCCTTAATAATATACTTTTATATCATATACCAGTTAACATATCATAATCTATCTAATTTTGAATAGAAG
Source organism: Camellia lanceoleosa (assembly GCA_025200525.1). Classification (NCBI taxonomy): domain Eukaryota; kingdom Viridiplantae; phylum Streptophyta; class Magnoliopsida; order Ericales; family Theaceae; genus Camellia; species Camellia lanceoleosa. The sequence continues at coordinate 104,147,483 of CM045758.1, forward strand.
TAGTTTTAAGAATAAATTTAAAAAAATTTAAAATATGAAAAACCAAAGTAAGAAAATTACAATAAAAAAGTAAAAAATAATCAAATATAAAAGTATCTAAGATTGACTCAAAAAATAATCTAAAAATATAATTAAAAAAATAAAGTAATCCAAAAATAATCTAAAAAAATTAATTTATTATTATTTTTAGGGTAAATTACTAATACATTCCTGAAATTTGTTTAAAGTACAGATTATCCGTGTGATTTCAAAAATTACAAATACCTCATTGTTAATATTTTTTATTTAACAGAATTAACTCAAATTCATAATTACTCTCCTATATAATAATGAAATTATTTAAATTATAAATTGAAACCTGTTAATTAATTTAATAATTTATTAATAAAAAAAATGATTTATTATGAAATTAAAAACCTTATAATATAATATAATTTTTAAAATTATAGAGAACGATTCATATTTTAATTAAAGTTTAGGATGAATTTGTAATTTACCCCTCTTTTAAACGTATTTTATAAAAATTGACTACAATGCTTCGACAATCTTAAACAAAAGTGAGTCGGGAGTTGGGGGGTGGGGACCACTGGCATGGGGCGGTTTAATCTTACCCAGCGCAGTACCGAGTTCTGCATTATTTTCTCAATGATGTGACAGCTCGAATTTTTCTGGTCTGCGCCACGTGTGTCACCCTATGCGGCACGCGACAACCGCTCATGGTGGGTCCCACTTTTTTTATCTTTTAATGCTGGCCGTTTACTGCCCCTGGAGCTGCACCGCAGCCTAGCCGCCTCTAGGCTCGGTTCCGAGCCTCCGCGGCTCGTTCCCTAAAAACTAACACCATTTGCCAGTCATTCTCAATTTTTTATTTTATTATTATTTTGTGTTTGTTTTGAAAGAATTGATTATTTTAATTTTTAATTATTTTAGTAAGTTGAAAATTTGTATTTAAAAAGAGAGTTAGATTTTTTTTTTTATAATTAAATATGATATTTGTAAGAAAAAAAGTAAAATGATTATGAATATGATGTAACATGTTATTTTATTAATTATTTTAATATATTTTACTGTTTTAGTATTATTTTAGTCAAAAAAAAAAAATCAAAATTTTCTTTTCTCAAACACCCCATAGATGGTGTTTGACAAGTTGGTTTGTAGCTAAAATAGTCACAAAAGACAAAATAGGTTATTTTAGTCACAACTAACAAAACATCACATTCAACTCATAATTATTACACTATTCTTTTACAAAAAAAAAGTTTAAAAAGTCAAAAAGCCAAAAAGTCTTTCACAAACTAAGGCTCCGTTTGGGAACAGGCTAATTTATTAACTTTTTGGCTATTTGGCTAAAATATGAGTTAAAAAAAACTAGTATGTTTAGGCCTCGTTTGGGAACAGGCTAATTTAGTAACTTTTTGGCTATTTGGCTAAAATAGTCACTCAAAAAAACTAGTATGTTTGGGATGACTTTTTGGCTTTTTACGAAAAGATGTGCAAAAAGTAGAGAGAAAAGAGAATCTTTGACTTTTTGGTATGGGTTGTTGGCTTTTTGGCTAATTTAAGTAACTTTTTGACTTTTTGGCTAAAAATAATGCTTCTCAAACGAGGCCTTAGAGTGACTTTTTGGCTTTTTACGAAAATATGTGTAAAAAGTAGAGAGAAAAGAGAATCTTTGACTTTTTGGTATGGGTTATTGGCTTTTTGGCTAATTTAGTAACTTTTTGGCTTTTTGGCTAAAATGGAGGGTTCCCAAACGAGACCTAAGGCCTTGTTTGAAAAGACTAAATAAGTGCACTTTTTGTCTTTTTAGACAAAAAAAATTGAGGTTGAAAATATAGATGTTTGGGTTAACTTTTTGACTTTTTATGAAAAAATATGTAATAAAAAATTGTGAAAATTGGTTTTTAGAGGAAAATTTGAATTGGGAGTTGTGCAGCCGTAATTGTTGACTTTTGGTGAATAGTGTTAACTTTTTAACTTTTTGAGTAACTTTTTAACTTTTTGGATTATTTGGGAGTACCCAAACTTGGCCTAAGCTTTTTTAACCCATGCTAAAATAGCTTTAAAAAGTCAAAAAGTCAACCTATTTCCCAAACAGAGGCTATATGTTTCTTTATGTTTGATGTAAATTACAAATATACTCTCAAAATTTGTTTAAAAAACGATTTATTCTTTATAATATTAAAAATTATATTTTGTCTTTCAAAATTCTTTTTATTAATAAATTATCAAGATAATTAGCAGTTTTTAATATTATCATAAATTTATTTTAATTACTAATTCAAGTAATTTTATCATTGTACAAAGAATAGTTAAGAATTTTATTATTTAATTCTGTTAAATAAAAAATACTTACAAAAGAGTATTTATAATTTTTAAAATTACAAAAATAATTCATATTTTAAACAAATTTTAAAATATATATTTATAATTTACCCTTATTTTCTTTTCTTTGATCGTTATTACCAATTCAAAGTTTATGCGAATATTACCTGTGCTTAAAATTTATAGTTGAAACAAGGTTTTTGGCTTTTAATTGAAATTATTGTAACACCATTGCAATATTACTTTTTATTATATTTTATGGGATTAGATATAATGAATTATTGATAAGATTGTGAGAGAGAAAATTATATTTATGGGATTAGATTGAATAAAGATTAGATATATAATAAATTATGAAAGTTAAAATTATACCATAGGGTAATAAATATGCTAAATAATCAGATAGAATGAATGAAATATTATTATGTTTGATTAGGATGAAATAAAAAGATATAATTATTTTTTACTGTTGGATGAACAAACAAAAAAAAATCGGAGAGGCCTCATTCTTGTAATACCACACTACCTATAATATTATTTAGGGGATTTTTTTTTTTTTTAGGGCCATTGGTATTAAGATTTTATAACATAAAGGGCATCAAATATTTTTATAATGTCTAAGGTCCCTCAATATCAACCTAGAGAAAATTCAATCTAAAGAATTTTTCTGGACTTTCCAGAGAATTTCTCTCCACATAAATTCTGGGAAGGCTAGAAAAATTCTCGATTCCAGTCTAGAGATTTTCTCTAGATTTCTAGAGAATTTCTCTGGTTTTCGCAAGAATTTTTCTGGGTTCAACCAGAAAAAAAGGCTCGAGATTGTGTGCTTGAGAGTCAAACAAAGTGGGTTGTTGGTGGTGGAAGAGACGTGGTGGAGGTTGTCGAGGAGGCGACTGTGGGTGGTTGAAGATGGAGCCAAAACTGTGGTTCAAGAAAGGAGAGATTTACTTGGTCCGTGAATCACACTCTTCATCTCCACCACTTGAAGATTGCATATTCCCACCGTTTCCAGAATCCATTTGCTACCAAAAAAGTGAAATGAAAGATAATATATTAAATAAATAAATAAAAAGGGCCAAACCTGCTGAGACATGGTTGTAGTTCCAAAAAAAGAAGAGAATCTAAGAGAGAGCACAAGGAAAATTCGCACGGTGATCACAGCTAGAGAAAATTCACACAGTGATCACAGCTAAAACAAAATTACAAACAATAATCACAACTAGAGAAAATTCACACAGTTCCCACATTTAGAGAAAATTCACATAGTCTAGAGAAAATTCAATCTGATTTGCTCACACTATATCGATATTTGTATATATGAACATATCTCAACCTCTCATTCATTTCTTTTCAATTCCATCTTTTGTTTTCTTCTAGAAAATTTCCCCACAAAGATGTGTGGTTTGACTGATCTCAATATCGTCGATGACGACGACAACTCTCTTCCTCTTCCTCTTCTGCTGTCACATCTAGAAAAAATTCACAAAATTACATGCAGAAAATTTCTCCAGGTTCAAACCAGAGAAATTTGAAATTTCTTTGAGTTCAAACCAGAGAAATCTAGAGAAAATTGAAATTTCTATGGTTTTGGACTAATTTTCTCTAATTTACTCACAATTTTCTTTGTGTTTTGACTAAACCAAAAAAAAAATTGTGTTTTGACTTAACTAGAGAAAATTGATCAAAAAGCCAACACAAAGCATCACAACAAGAATTCACCATGTAAACAGCACAATGAGAGCGAGAAACAGAAGGGGAAAAACAAACCCCTCTCTCTCTCTCTCTCTCTCGCTCTCTCTCGCTTTCCCAAATGGACCAACCATGGAGGCCATCAAGTTTGATTACCATTGTTTATTCTAATCACATTTCTTTATATATTGTTACCGATTTCATGATTTTGTATTTTACAACTTTCACAGTTGTGTATCATTGTTTATTTGTATTACCAACTAGTTATTTGTGCTATAAGTGTAAATTGAAAGTACCATAGATTGAAAATTCACAACAATTGAATAGTTAGAGTACACACTAGCCTCAATGAAGTTCTTGAGAAGCTCTTCATGTCTCTTAAAATTTTCCTCAAACACTTGGGCTGGTTGTGATGCGTCAACTTCGCCGGAGCTGGATTTGTTCCCAAAGGAATGTGCCTAGGCGAACATGTTGTTCACATCGTTGTTGTTGATGCAAGATCCATATGTTCTCTACAGAGTTCTAGAAATTTCTTTGTAATAGCTTCAATGTGAATGGAGATAGAATCAATTGCAACAACAGTGAGAAGATCTTTAGCAGGAGTGTTGCTAATGATCATCGTCGCCGTCGAGCCACCCCGCCATGGATGTAACAAAGAAAGAAGAAAGATGAAGGGTTTGGAGAGAGAGAGAGAGAGAGAGAGAGAGAGAGAAAAAGAAAGAGAGAGTGAATAAGAGAGTGGGTGTGATATATGAAGGGACCTTAGACTACAAAAAAAAATATTGTGGACCTCTCCCATTACTAAAAATTAGAGAGGGACCTTCGACTAATTTTCTTTACTATTTAATCTCCCATTTTCTTTATTTAATCCTACATATGACTACTAAAATTATTCAAATACCAATATTGGGTTATCCAGTAGAACCCACATATTTTCCACCTTCAATCACATTATCTTTATCTATAATCAAACACCAAATTAATAATTTAGTTAACCCTATATGTTCTTTTCACATTCAATCCCATTTAATTCTTCAATCAACATGTCAAGAGATTTCCAACTAGTTTCAAATTTTAAGAAATGCATAATTTAATGATTTTAGTAGTGTATTTTCAAATTTAAAAAAAAAAAATTACCAAAAGTCTTGTTTCAGAAACATGTGTATCCAAAAGTCCTATGAAATTTTTTTATAGTCACATAAGTCCCATTACATGAGATCATTTCAAAATATTTTCATTAGTTTTCGGATTGTTATACCCTTATTCCTTATTCACAATCCTATATGTTTGGAATTATATTATGTAACGCCCCAATATTTATTATAATTACTAATCCTTTATTATTATCCAATTTTATGACATGAGTTGAGAATAAGGAAAATAAAGTAACGTACAAAAAGATGCACTCTCTCTCTCTAAAAATCGATAGCCTCTCTCTCTACTTCTCCTAGGGTTTCTCTTATGGGCGCTGTTTTGGGGTAAGAAAGGTGGGCTCCAGCCTCTAACTGCCTTTTTCCTCCCTTCTACCCCTCTTTTCTTTTAGTTTTCTTTGCCTTTTTCTAGTTCAATAAGCCTTGGAAGCTTTGTCTTCCAACTTCTCCCTCATTGTGAGGTGTTCTTCCCCTCATGGTAGAATCTCTACTCTGTTTACCTTCGCTCATTTCCCTTTGACTTCCTTAGTCATGGCCATACTGGATCCACCATCTCTCTACTCCTTCGCTCATGTTGGTACCGCCGCCACCAGATTTACTACCACTCACTAGATCTGCTGCATTCATGAACCATCTCTATTGAATCTGCCGTTATCCATAGCATGTTAGGACTAAGGTCTTTTTTCTATTTTGTCTTGTTTATTTGGTGTTTGGTTGTGTATCTAAAAGTCCATCGGTGCTGTGAATGTAGCTTACCTTCTCTGTAGTTGTAACCTATGATTTTATCCCAGATTTACTCTATTGTTGAACTTTTACGATCGATTTCTGCTTAGCAATACGAGCTTTTCGTATGGATATTTACTTTGTTTGGAGTAAGTTCTTTATTGAATGGACTCTTCTGTAAGTGCCGTTTGGCTTACTTTATTAAAAATTTTTACTATTCAAAAAAAAAAGAAAAAAAACAAGAAAAAGTAAGTACAATAAAAAATACGTTCCTTTCTCATTGTATTTTCATAAGAGTTACATCCAAGTGTTACATCATTTATGCTCAAATATAACAATACATGTGGAGTTTAAGAAACACAACAAAAATGTCCTAAGGGGTTACATCTTTCAAGGCTAGGGCCTTAATTACAAAAAAAAAAATAAAAATGGAACCCTATCCCAAAGAAGGTAAGCTCAATAGTTATAAACAAATATTACATTCAAAATGAGTGTTCGTGCTCTATTGAAATCTCCACTAGCTCCTCAACGAGGTGGAGGCACATCATCACAACCTGTCGAATGTTTGTCCATAAAAGGAATGAGCAATGAGGCATAGTAGAAATACACCTAACAATGTATATAAATGTTCAAATGATTATGATCATGCCAATGCAAATGCCATGCTAAAATCCATAGTTTTTTCTTTTAAAAGCAAGATGCTTAATGCATAAATACTAAGCCAAGTCCAACGTAAACAATGGGGCAATAATATGCGCTAGAAATCCTTAGGCAATAGTCTATAATACATACTTATGGTTTTTATATCTCAGAGTAGTCCCACATTTACTAGCCTCAGCACGAAAGGGCAATTAAACACCTAAAATACACATTTTTCCACATTTATTAACCTCAAGCACGGAAAGACAATTGGACACCTAGAAAACATTTCCCACATTTATCTAAAATCAAGCAATTGGGCACCTAACTCCCTAGAATTACTACGCTATTTACCCCATTTCTAGGATTCATCACTTTCCAAAATAGTATGCTATTTCAAGTTCAATGCCAAGCGAGTGCTAATGTAATGCATGAGTTGCAAATGTTTTGATTTCCTAAAGTTTGATTCAATTCTACAACACCCAATTTGCTATCCTCCATTGATAGCCAAAATACAGTTATTTTTACAAGAATAAATAATGTAATACATAATCGAAATAATCTCAATCTCATAAGTCTCAACAATTTCCATGTGTTTCAACACAATGCCAAACTCAATTTCACTACAAAACATTAATCATTTTCAAAACCAACTTTTAAATAAAATCTCAAACCTAGGATTTTACAAAAAATTAGAAGTTTTCCTCATTTTCTCCACCAATCTTTCAACAATCAAATGTTAACATTTAACATGCAAATATACTCAAAACTTTTCAAAAAAATTAAAGTGAAAGCCCCATTATTACACAATAATGTCTTTTAATAAAAAAATCTCTAGTTCATACATTATCATAGCCAATAAATTACCACACAATCACGTCAAAACATAGATGTACAAAGCCAAGAGTATTCCTACCTCAAAGTGGAGAGAGAATGGGTGAACACCCAAATATCGGTGGTGACGAAAACGCGATCTATTCGACAAAAAACGTTGCTCTTGACGTGCTCTAAGTTTTGACCTCAAGAAATAGGGGTATATTTTGCCTAAAAGTAGATGAATCCAAGGTTTAAAAAGCTTAGGGTTAGAAAATGGCAGACTAAAGTGAAAGGGAGAGAGAAAGTGCAGAAAAATAGCTATTTTGCGTACTAAGGCCTCATTTGGAAACTTTTAGTTTTAGCCAAAGTCAAAAAGTCGCTATAAATTGTCACATTACTCTCACTACTTTTCTACACATCTTTTCGTAAAAAGTCAAAAAGTTACTCAAATAGTATGTTCCTAAACGAGGATAGTTTTATAAAGGCATCATGGGCGCGATTGGCTTCTTCACAGGCACAACCTTTTCCATAGAAAAGATATTGGGTGGTGTTTTTTATCACAGGCACCTAGTGATTGACACTGATTGCGGGTGTGATGGTGATGTCGCGGGGCCCAACCATGCCTGTAGAAAAGTGCTACTTTAGTTTTCTTGGGACAATTCTAAGGAAAACTTGTGAAATCTTAATTAAATGAAGCGGAAAAACAATCTAAACATGTACGATCTCTATACGAAAAGGCAAAAAGGGTTGGGTCTTGACCTGAGCCGCTAAATATTCCAAGAGGTCCTTTTTTTGAATTGTTATATTTTTTATAGACCTAAATTCCTCTGTTTTTCTTTACTATCATTATATTATTGGGAAGTTCATTATCTCTTGGTGGTTCGTTTCTAGTTCGTTGTTCATTGCATCTCCGGTATCATTTCAGTCTTCCGGTCAAAGTTTTAGTTTACTTTTCAAGGTTTGTTTTGGTCTTTGTTAATCGTAACCTATGTTGTAATTATTTATGATCTAAGAAGCGTAGACATGGACACGGGACATGACACAGACATGCCGACACGCTAGTTTTAAAAAAATACAAGACACGACACGTGGGGAACATGCATGACATGTATAATTTTTTATATTTATTCTACGTTATATATATATATATATATATGAATATACCATTCAAAGATAATAAAAAATGCAATATGACACTAATCTCTATAAATTTATATAGTTTTTCTTTTATTATTTTATCTTAAGTTGTTTTGTTCAAACTCATAATTAGTTTCACATGTATCTAATCGATTGACGCGTGTGTTTAAGAGATACACACGTGTGTCCTCCAAGTGTGTAACACCCCCGAAAAAAAAAAAAAAAAAAAAAAAAAAAAAAAAAAAAAAAAACATGTTCACTTGGGTTTATCCCCTATAAAAATATGTGTGTGTGTGTGTGTGTGTGTGTGAGAGAGAGAGAGAGAGAGAGAGAGAGAGAGAGTAAATCCAAAATAATAATAATATAAATTCCATGACTACCTCTTTCCCATTGAACTATTCCAATGATTACATCATTATTTGTTTACATCTATCAACAAAATAAAATAGTTCAAAAGCCAAGAGATAATGTAAAGAAAGAGCCAAAAATGCAAACGTCTTCTCAATGAGTGTCCTTGAGTACACAAAAATGAAATTCTAAATTTCCATACAAAATAGCCCAAGGCTTAAACTAAAACATCAAAAGAGAGCTTTCGTGTCCCCGTCCATAATCTTTTTCCAAGCCTATCATTTTGGTGGCACATCAACATCGTTTCCTGAAAGATGGTTAGTTTTGGGGTGAGCTAGTGCCCAGTAGGAAATCATGCCATGCATTTGATAGGATAAAATCCATATTTTCTCATTTAAAAACCAAAAATGCTCCATGCATGATTTTCATTCAAAGTCTCATCTAAAATCATGGGGTGGTAAATCTACTATGACCTCCCAAGCAAGAGCCGCAAAACTATACATATATATATATACATAAAATATTCCCATATTTGCCGACTGGGCATATATATATACATCTAAAAACGGCTGGACGATGGGCACCCAAAACATTTCCCTCTCCACTTTCGTTGACTCCTGAAACGGAGAGCATGTGGACACCCAAAATCAAGTTTTTCCACATTTGCTAACTCTATAAACAATAACCTCGTGGACACCCAACAACATTTGCCATATTCATCAAGCGATATGTGCAGACAAGGTAATTGGGCACCTTGACTCTCTGCTCGGGTACCAAATACAACACACAACCCATTACCAAAATCCGACTCAACTACATGGACTCATATGCTATTTACCCCCTTCAAACACTTTCCAAACATCCGCAAAATTATAGGATCACAAGAGAAATTATGATGCACATGATGCATGAGTTTTCAAATAAATTTTCCCTAAGGTTTGTTCAATCCACAACAATATTAATAATATCAACAACCAAAAGTTTCTGCAATCTCACAATTTTCTCAATCTCAATATTTATCAATCTCAATGCATATACCCAAAGAGCTTCAAAAATCTCATATCTCAACACCAATTCTATAATCCTTTACCCAATTTCAAGATTTAAAAGTCAATTTGGCCAAACCCATTATTAAATCAAATTTGAAAACTAAGGTTTTTAAAAAAAATTGGGGCGTTCCTCCCATTTGCATATAGAAAGTCAATATCCACCTCAACATCAAGAATCAACAAGAAACTTTTACAATCTTTCTTAAAATCATTTAGGCACAAGCTCCCATTAGTTAAACAACCCCTTTTATTTAACAAAAGCATCTCATACATTACTACACCTAAGAAATTACCACATATATATCTCCAATCAAGAATATAACAAGTCAAAAGTACCCCTACCTCGAAATGGTGGCTAAAAGATGAAGACCCAACAAGGACTTTGACCAAAAACACGATCCAATTGGTGAGAATCTTAAATCAAGCTTACTCCACATTTTTCTTCAAGGATTTAAGGTAAATCTATAGTAAAACTAGAGGAAATCAAGTGTTTTTAGGATTAGGGTTCAAAAGGGATGCTAGAGAGAGAAAAAGTTGGAAAAAGTGAGAGAAAAAAGTGTTTGTTCGACTATTAAATAAGTTGTTCCGACCAGACCACTCGAACAAACTTTTCACCACTCGAGAAATAAACGCAAGGTTCTAGAAGTTTTGCAAAGCTACAGTGAAAATACTGGGAGCTTGGATTCTGCACTTGAGCGACCACTCCATCGCTCTAACGGTCTTGCTTGCAAACAGGCAAGATATTAGGAGCTGCACATCTACGCTTGAGCGACCGAATGACCACTCGAGCAGTCACTCAAAACAAACTGTTACAAAGTGTCTAAAGAGTATCTGAGTCTTTAAAAAATAGGACACGTTTTAAAGAGTGTCAGACACGTGTCGGGGAAGTGTCCAAAGAGTGTTAGTGTCTGACACAAACACGACACAGATACATCACCTTCTTAGAAGTGCCTGTGCTTCTTAATTTTTGATTCATTTCGTGGTTGTAACCATTAATTTAAGCCGACGAAATGGAGATTCTACAATCATGAATTTTATTGTTATCTGTAGAAGTCTTTTGTGTTTTAGTATGTGTGTTTTAATAAGTATTGGTGTGAGATGTATTGAAAAGTAAGGGATTATGAAGAATTACACATTGCAAATCACATTATATCTTGCTCTAATCAATAATTGACACTATAGATTTGTTATCAGTGCCGAATATTGTTCTTATTATAATGATACATTCACATCGGTGATTCAATGAGAAGTTCCTAATTGTCAAGGGTTAACCAAAAAAAATACATCGTACTCTAATTAATAATTCACATTATCAATTTATTTTCGGTGTCTAATATTATTTTTAAGACATATTCACATCAATAATTTGCATGTTCATATCAATGTTTTTGACCAATTTGAAAGAATAATGAGACTTAACAACAATATAATGAGTTGTCAAAGAAAAATTAAGAATAAATTTAAAATAACCCTCTAAAACAAATGATAAGTTCAAAATCTCACACAGGGTAATAGTCTTCACATTAAACATCTCAAGTCTAAATCCAAAAATTAATCAAAGAATATTTGAGTGGCTCTGTGCATGTGTAGGTCATCCAAATATGAGACAGAAAATTATTTTTAATCAAAAAGTAGTGTAATAGACAAAGATAGAATTAAATTGCTAAGACAACAAAATTAAAAATTAATTACAAATAGTTTTTTTTTTTTTTAACACCACACACACAAAACACATTTTTTTTTATTAAACTTTTTTTTGTTTTGAAAAGCAAACCACGCAATTTTTTTTTTTTTTTTGAAACACACAACACAACCACACCGACAAAGAAAAAAATTTGTTTTTTGTTTTTTTTTTTCTTTTTTAAACAAAAGCGAACAGCACACACAGAGACAATTTGTTTTTGTTTTGGTTTTTTTTTTTTTAAAACATGAACAACAACACACAAATATATGTATATGTATATATATATTTTTTGAAATTTTGTTTCAAAACACAACTGAAAATAAAAATAAAATTAAAAACACACAAAATAAAACACACAATAAACCCTTTTCCCCCAACTTAAATGACATTGTCCCTAATGGCACATACCACAAAGGACTGATAAGAATAGTGAATGGAAAGGAAAACACAACAAATAAAAATTGGTCTTTTATCGTCATATTCCAAGACGGTTTAGGGTAGAAAATTTTATCCTCCTTTAAGTAACCCGTCTCAAAACAAATTCTTTTGGTCATACTCAATGGTTCCCTTCAAAGGTGTACTCGTCTATTTTGCCCTGACACACAATACTGAAAACACACAAAATAAAATAAAATAATCTATTTTACCTGGGTGCAACAATTCCACTTTTTCTGCTTGTTATGATTTATGAGATATGGGTCATCCAAGTAGAAATTATTTGATCCGTCCAAGATTGGACAAAATGAGTTACAAAATCATCTTTTAATAGAGCAGGAGTAATATATGCAAATCTAGGGTATGTGTCTTTTAGTAGGAAATCATGAAAATAGACCCTAAGAACAGATATCAAAAGTTCATTGCCATCACGAAATCCCAGTCCAAATCACTACCAAATCTACTCAACTCACTCATTATTTTCTCAAGCACTGGATAAACAGGTGGAGGAGTTTCCACGGAGATAGTTTCGACCTTATCTAAAATCTCATCAGTATAATCTAAGGGCAAATGTTCTGACTCCAAATGGGATACTTCCACACAAGATGAAAAAAATGGAGTTGAGAGTAGATCATCCTCAATGGAAGAAAAATGTAATTCTCTGAAAGGGGTAAATAATGCCTCATCCATATCACTGTCATCAAAATCAAAATGAGCCTGAGACTCTCCTAAAGAATTTTTTATCAGAAAACAGGAGCCAGACTCGTTTTCCCTATCAAGAATTTTAGCTATTTGCTCTAAATGGGCTTCCATTTTGGCAATGATTGACTCTGAATATACGACAACTCATAGATGGACTCTCAACTGTTTTGAAGAAATGTTAACACTCTATCCTCATAATTTGAATTTTGTTAAGGTGGGATTTGGGAGTGTAATAATTGTGTACTGTGAATAATTTGCAACATTCACTCTTCAAAATAGGGAGAATATTGAGGTGATGAAGTTTCATGTTGATATTGAAAATAATTAAAAGGGGTTTCAAAATAATCAAAATGATGACTCTCATATCCCCAAGAATTATTTTCAAAATATGCCATAACTCCACTATACACAAGGCTCACAAACACTAGATAGCTCCATCCTTTACTTCTGCCAAAAAGATTTAACAAGAATGCTCAACTCACTTCTTTTTCTTTTTTTTTTTTCTTTTTTTTTTAATTTTCAAAAACACACTAAAGAAAAACCTACAAATTAGTACAAAACAAAATAGAACAAAAGTGCAGTAAGTAAATTGCGATAAAAATAAAAAATGTATAAAACCTCCCAAAGAAAAAAAAATGCGATAAAATAAATTGCAATAAAATAAATGTTAGTAGTCAGTAGTTAATAGTCAGAAGTATTTCTTTTTATTTATTTATTTATTTTTTATCCTTAAAGTTATATGTCCAGCAAAGGGCATCCACCAGTGTCCAGCATGGGCATTTCCTTTGTGTCACAGTATGGATTTGTTATTATTTTTTATGTTTTTTTTTTTTTTGTATTTTTTTTTTTTTTTTAGTTCACCTACACAAGACAATTTGCACACAAGAAAAAAAAAATAGTAAAACCTACGAAGAAATATATGTATATTAACACAAAGAAAAAATGAATTACAATAAAAATTATCTCTGAATCAGACAACTTACCTTTAGTACCCGATAACAGTGCCAAAATTTCGTACTATCATTTGCACACCAAAATATTATATTTAAAACCAAGTAATAACTATTACTCCGAAGTATAGCTGTTAAGACCAAGTGTCAATCCTTAGGGACCAATCAAGTTGTGTTGACTCAAAAATAATAATCAAAGTAATTTGAAGAAAATTGGTTTTGAAAATAATAAAACAAAAATTAAAATAAATAAAATAAAAAATTCAGGATTTTGAATCCACCACTAACCTTATAATCAGGGGTTATTGTATTAATTTTCAAAAAATCATTAACTTGGATAAAATAATGTAAATTGATCAGAAATATATCGTCAAGAGGATTTGTATATTAAAACCAGAAAGTCTTGAATCATCTTCGCTTAGCATGGACCGTCACCACTAAACTAAACTAACTGTGGTTGATGGACGACCCGTGGTAGTTGGTATGACTCGTCTAACAATTTTAATGCATAACAATGAAAACAATTGCATAACATGATTTGAATAAAACATTTATTGTACAAAAATATATGAAAGTTATACAATTTATCCAAATCAAATCAAAACTAAAAATACTAAATACATAAACTCTAATTACTTAGTAGGGTTTCATCTCTACCCTAAGAAGAAAATATTAATTTCTAACACCCATATCCACACTAATATATACAAATTACACTCTCCCACTTTTCCTTTCTTTCTTTTCTTTCTTTCTCTCTTCCTTAGGTCGAAGCCTTCTGCCTCCTTCTCTCTTTTTTTCTTCTTTTTCTTTTCCTTTTATAGAAAGAGTACTACAAAAGAAAACAAATAATAATAATAATAATGTAAATAATATAATATTGTAATAATGTATATATATATATATAATTGGGGGTGGGGTGATTAGCCACCACCACCTTATTTGTTTGCTTGTTTTTGTTTTTTTGTTTTTTTTTTTTTAAATTTCTTTCTTTCTCTTTCTTTCTTTTTTCTTTCTTCTCTTTTGTTTTGTTACGTTTTTTTCGTAAAGTGCACAGTAATTTATTGTGCATTTTATAATATAATAATATATAAAATATCTAAAATGTATTATTTATAAACACCTAAAATATATACAAACACACAAAAATCACACAAAACTATAAATTAATACAAATTAATAAACTAATAAGGTGTATATTAGGGGAGTAAATGTGTACATTTAGGCACCGATCAAGAACGAAGCACTCAACAAGCTCTACACTTTAACCCAAAAGAGCAAGATGAGGAGATGACTCGAAGTGGGTAGATCTAAAGCTCTAGTGTGAAAAGCTTGATGTTAGAGAGAAAAAATGGTGGGTCATGATATAAAAAGGAAGAGAAAGAGAGAGAGAGAGAGAGAGAGAGAGAGAGAGAGAGAGAGAGAGAGAGAGAGAGAGAGACAGAGAGAGAGAAGTGAGAAAAGAGAGTATACTGAGGGTCTGTTTATAGTGCTAGGTCAAAAGTGGAATAGTTTCCCTAAAGTCAACCAAAAGAACAAGTCAAAAATTCCAAAAAGTGAGGCCCAAACGAAGCTGAAAATTCTAAAATTTACTATCAAGCATCGACACCAAAAAGAGGGGTGTCGACTCCTTCAAGTAGAGATGAAATGAATAAGTTTGTTCTAGACTGGGTGTCGACAACAGAAGGCCTAGGTGTTGACACCAAAAAGTAGTGGCAAAATAGCAACCCCCAGCTTGTAACTTCTCGAAATAATTACTATAACCCATACCAAATATCAAGAAGTAATCACAATGATAATGAAGTTATCTTTCATTGATTTACAATTAAGCTTTACAAAAGAGTGATATAATAAAAAGACAAGATAGAAGTTAGACAAATATGAAGTGCCCTAAAAGCTTTTATCTTTCCAAGACAATGCTTGCTTACAATAAAAGTGGACTTAAGTTCAATACAGTTAAAGCCTTTGGCTTGTACAAAAATAAATACAGTAAATATACTAAAGAAGCTTTTGTTCTAAGTCCTCCCAAGCTATTGCCTTGGTGGAGGCATATTATCAGCATCTGAAATATTTTTCCCATATAGGGTGAGCCAAAGACTAGTAGAAATAATCCAACACAGTATATGAATCTTAACAAAGCTATAAGGTAAATGCGTATGCAATGCTCGTACCAAAACATTTTATATTTCTTTCAAAAACCATGTAATGCCAAGTTATTATCATGGTTCATGAATTATTCCCTTTACAATACAAAATAGGATAGTGAATCACACTCTGGGAATTTCAAAACAATATAACCTTTCCCGAAAATTTTGTCTGGAAGAAACTGTAAATCGGGACCCATGTAAATCGGGACCTATATAAACGTAGGCTATATAAGCACTACTATTGCCATTTTACAAAAAATTTGTCCACGGGATCGACACCCATGTATATGTGCAGTTTTTTGGACTTTTACCCTAAACACACAGGCCAACTTATTTGATGTAACAACAATTCCTTCCCCAAATTCACCTATTTTCTCAAAACAGTAACATTTCCAATGTATAGGTGTTAGATAATGCTCAATGCAAATGAATGAAAAAAATAGTTTCAATTCTCCTAATTCACATGCAATTTCTACAATATTCATAGCTATCCTCCATCGATACCCCAAAACAGATATTTCTAAATAGATAAACAATTACCAATAAAGATAAACTCTCCATATTTTCACAAGGTGAGTGATAATACATATCTAACTCCACCATCATCATCAAAATTAATCCAATTTCATAATTTCAATATTAATCTCATAATTTATATAAAATCAACATTTAAGGCATTTAGGGCAAAATCCATTTTCTTCCCAAAAATCAATCCCAACATTCAAAATCAACAATTTATTCCTAACTCAACATCATCTTCCATTACAAAATCATTTTTAAGGATCCATTTGAAAAATCCTCTTTTGATTTTTACCTGAAACCCTAGATTGTTCCAAATTTTCCAAAAACCTCAATATTGTTTAGAAATCACAAATAACTAAGTAAAACTCATAAAAAAGAGTGGAGATATCCCAACCTCAAGCTTAGAAGACAATTGAATGAGGGATGGGAACTCAAAGATGCCGAAATTCAACTTTGCTCCGATTAGAACGAAGCCCTTGCCAAGCTCTACCTTTTTAACAAAAGCACACGGGTGAACAGATTGATGGATCTAGGTGTATTTGAGGGAAATAGATGAGTTTTAGAGAGAGTGTGAGATATATTAGGGTTTTGAAATGTTTAGAGAGAGAGAGAGAGAGGTGAAAAAGTGAATAAAAAATGGCTGTTTACGAACTGATGTACGCAAAGTTTGCTCAAGCGCAAGATGTGTCGCTCGAGCAATCAGACACAATAAGTTTCACCGCTCAAGCACAAGAAACCTAGCTTAAGCGTAGAATACGAACTCCCAGTAGTTTCACAAACTGAAGACCGTCGTTCAAGCGAAGAATGCAAACTCCCAGTTGTTTTATAGACATGCAAAAGTACTAGAGGTTCACAAAGACTACTCGAGTGCAAGAAGTATTGCTCAAGCTAAGGAACAAAATTCTGGGCATCAACAATTTGAAAAACAAGTTACCAACCTATTTCAAACATAAATAACACGTCCCAAAGGCCAAACTCAAAGAGAGATGAGGGAAAACAAGACATGAACAACTGTATAAGACAATGAAACTCAAATCCGAAACATACAATAGGTCGGGTCTAAACAGAAACGCTATACAGCTCATGCAGTGTCAACACCTAGAAGACGTTGTGTCGACACATGGAAATAGAAAACAAAAGGAAGGAAAAGAAAGAGAGCTGGTATCGACTCTTAGGAGCCTAGTGTGGACACCAGAATAGAATTTCAAGGTTCCCAAGATACTTTCTGACAAAACTAAGTGCAGAAAAACATTTCTAGAAAGTCTAAATTGAATTTCACTCCTCCAATACAATGATACACCAACCCTATCCCAAAAAGAAAAGTAATGAAATTAAATACACTTTCTAATGGCATTAAAGAACACAAGTGTTACACCCCTATTTAACAAGTGCCCTCATTTAGATGTATTTAAGAAAAAAATTTATTCATATATAAAATTTGGGGGGGATAATACCAATCTGCATAGTGGTGGCAGAGAAAAAATAAAAATAAATTAGTAGTAAAGTTTATACACTTTAATAATTAAAATGTTATACGTCTTCATAATTTTGTATTTTTTTAATGTACCACTATACAGTTATTTCCCTTAAAATTTAAACAAAAAATAAAAAATGATAAAAATGACGTGGCAATGCCATCATTGTAAATAAATTCATATTCAATAGGGTTTTATTTTTAAGTGAAAGGTCCATAATGAGCGACATAATTATATATGATTTTTTTTTTTTATTTGGGTCACTTTTCAGAAAGTCCTATTTCTAGGTGTTATGTTCGATTTAACCCATCTTCTTTTTTAATATTCCATTAAGTCATGTTTAAGGTAATATGACCAAAACACCCTTTCGAATTCTATAGAAAATCTCTCACATTCCCAAAACTCTAAATCGTCAACCTTCTAAATCGTCTCTCTCAAATAAATGTTGATGCGAACTTTCACATTATAAATGCATGCTGGTAAATAACATCCCTTCATGAAACCATACACACACTCAATATTATGTGAGTGTGTGAACATTAACATTGGGTGCAACTATCTATTTGTGTTACAGAATTAATGTAAATTTACATTTCCGTGTACATATTATGTTTGTGACCAACATAACACATTGTTGTTTGTATTAGTATGACTATTTTTTAATGTGAATATTAATATTGATTGTGATTTATGAGTAATTCATTGTTGATGTTATCATGTTATTTTGGTATTATATATTGTTGA
This sequence comes from Camellia lanceoleosa, assembly GCA_025200525.1. Lineage (NCBI taxonomy): Eukaryota > Viridiplantae > Streptophyta > Magnoliopsida > Ericales > Theaceae > Camellia > Camellia lanceoleosa. The sequence goes on from CM045758.1 coordinate 104,166,016, forward strand.
TAGTTGCGTGTTATTGTGTACACATAACCATGGACTTAGTGTGGATTATGGTAAATGTAATGTTGATGTGAACATTCGCATCTCTATGTTGTACTGTTAAGATGCATAATATGTTGTGACCAAAATAACACATTGTTATTAGCGCTTGTATGACTATTCTTTAATGTGAATATTAACATTAATTAATGATGTGATGATCACAACACCAATTGCAACACATTAAATCTGATAATTTACAATAACAATGACTTGATGTGAATATTCACATTCACAAAAGTACCCAACCAATAAGCATACACACACTGATACATAATATCATATTAATCCATCTCGAAACAAAAAGTTAAATCCAACTTTAATCAATTATTGAACAATTTTGAACATACAGCCCTACCAAACATTACTAAACATGAATCTCAACCAAACACATACCTACATACAGTTGTAAAACAAAAACGGTGCTAACCTTGCCTTTACAATCTCTGAATGGAAGAAAGTAGAGTTTTGAACTACAATGAAAGAACATAGAGTTTCGAACCGTAACAATGGAAGAACAAGGAGCTTTAAACCGCAACAATGGAAGAACATAATATTCTGTCACCACCAACGAGTAAACAGAGCTTCGAAACCCTACCAAAATGTATAAGAAACATATCCCACTAATTTCTCCAGAATTGGTGATCACCAAAACTGCCAAAACATAAAAAGAAAAAGTGAAGATTATAATTATGTGTAATACGTACTATCAAAAATAGAACAAAGGGTATATTAGTCTCAAAAATGTTATAAATAAGGAAAAAAAGGGTATCATGGGATACAAATCTAAAGATATAGGACTCGGTGGAACGGAAGAAAACTTTATGAACTTATTAGGTTATACGTCCTCTAAATGAGATCTATAAATAAATATCTTTTTTCATTTATATAGCATTACCTTATTTAATATTGTATTAATTTGTCTTAATGTTATTTATTTCTACTTTTTCCTTTCACAGGATCCTTTGATAAGTACTACAATAAATGCAAGTGATTTAGGCAACTCTCATTTGAAGATACATTTAATGGTCATCAAACATTGAAATATTTGTTCACTAACTTTTTATATCAAATTAATCATTAATTATACCTTAACAACTACTCTTATGCCCTCCTTAAAATATTTTCACTTAAACCTTCAAAAATTAATATGTTATATATATATTTTTTATAAAATTTAAGTATCAAATTGAGGTATGTAAATTTGACATATTTAAAAAGAAGCGCTTTACTCAATATATCAAATTTATTATTTTATATTTATATTTTATTATTATTTTTTTAACTTTATTCTTTTTAAAATTCTTTTGTGGGTCCTTACCATTAAAATAATAAATATAAAATAATTTGACATATTCTTTTGGATATGCCAAATTTGACATTATACAATACTAAGGGTGGGCATCAACCCACTGGCCAGCTCAACTCGTCCGGCCTAATCCTATTTTTTTAGGATTTGGAAATGTTATTTTAGCCTATAGAGTCGGGTTGGGCTAACATTTTCAATCCGATATATTAATGGACTGAGCTTGAGATTTATACTTTTAACTCGACTCAGCCCGACCCAATATTAAATTAATTAATTAATTATAATATATTAAATATATATATATATATATTGGGATCTAAACTTTATCTTTGTTGATTTTATTGAAACTCAAATTTGTGGAAATGTGTAATTGAATTTATTTAAGAAATCCTTCAATTTATACACAAAATTCTTTAATTTATAATGGTTTTGGTATATTTATTTAAGAAATATAATATATAAAGATACGAAACTGTAGAGGGAAAAAACATGAGTCCAGACTGAAACCCAATCACGTTAGCTCAAAGCAAGAAGCAGTAAGTCCAGACCCGTCTCTTGAAGTCCACAAAGAACAACTGGCAATAACTTAGTATCCAATCAAGGCGCATGAGGAGACAAGCGTGTATGAAAGATAGTCTTCTAGAAGAAAAATATATAGAATAAAGAAGAGGCCTCGGATTAGGCATTGTGACGCCCCAAAATAATTGCTATAAACCATCCACAATATTAATTACATAACAACAAAAGATGAAATAATTATCTTTCATTTATCCTAATTACTTGTTGTCACGACCCAAACCCGGCCCTATGGGTTTAGCAATCAGAATCGCCAAGAATCCGAGATTACCGAAGGCTCAATAACAATGCTTGTTAAGCAAGTCTGAGAACTGGCGGAAGCCAATACAGTAAATAACTAGTGTCCATTGAGCTGTGAAAATCTGTATGCCAAAAACATTTTTTCATGCATTCAAACAGTTTAGAACAGTACAGTCTATACAATCATTTACAATCAGTCAGTACAGGGGTCGAATCCCTAGGCAACAGTACGATATAACGGTAAACAGTTTATACAAAAGTACAAAACAGTAGAGAGACAGGTGGGGGAAACAAAAACACCCCAAGCTATAGCATGGCAACTCGGAACCTCGCAGTGAGGCACATAGGCTGGCTTGACAAAACTGGGGACTGACCCACGCTCCTAGCTCCGGTCTGGCTGCTGAGAACCTACATATATATAAACAGTGAGCTAAAGCCCAGTGAATAACATAATGCGTAAAGGGGTTATGAATGAATGTCCTTACAGTAATGAAATTAGTTCATTAAACGATATTCATCTTTTCAAGATTTGATCAATCACCATATGTGGTACATCCACTAGCCTATAAACAAGAGGGTCCAAAAGGACCGGGTCTTAATGAACCCAACAAGAATGATGGCCATCAACAAGAATATGAGATAGTTCCACGAGGAACCGAGCTCAGATAGAATACCAATGCTAAGGATGCCACAATACAGAATACAGACATACATTCATTCAAGAAACAATATCGTTCAATAAACAATTGCCAAGATTCAAAAGGTAACCATTTTGAACATATCTTTACACAATTGTTACTCACAGAGATTGGGCTAATAGCAGCTAGAGCGCGTCCCCGAGAGCCAACCCTAAACAGTTAACAAATAGAACACACTCTAAGTTTCACAGTAGGGGGAAGTACAATAATTAACTTCCTATTATGCCTCGGTGTGTTCTACATCTATATCCTCATTAAGATGTCTTAAACTAGGCCTAAGAATGCCTAGGATGGGATGAGGATGCAAAAATACAGTTGGAAGGCATTTTTCAAAAGTTGCTGAAAACAGGGGTCTCGCTCGAGCGAGCCTTCCTTCGCTCGAGCGAGGTTGCAAAATCAAAGGCTTCGCTCGAGCGAACAATCCTTCGCTCGAGCGGTCTGATGAAACAGTAAAAGTACTGGATGCTTGATTTTTACGCTCAAGCCACCAATCCTTCGCTCGAGCGTGGCTCAGAGAAAACGGTGGTCGCTCGAGCGAGGAAGCCAAATCTGGAATTTCCAGATTTGCCTCCCAAGCTCAAACCAAGCATTCTCAACTCGATTCTCAACCTCTTGGGCCCAAATTCTGGAGAAAACATTCTAAAACAATGAATAACAAGTTTCAAAAGCCAATTTGTGAATTCAAGCCCCAAAGGTGAGTCAATTAAGTCCAAAATCAAACCCATTTTCATGAACAATCTTCAAACATGCCATGCATGAGTTTTAAAACCAATTGAAGCTTCAAAGCTTGCTCAAATGAGCTCATTCCTTTCAAAACAAGATGGATTCATGGACTACTTCCAAAATATGGACATGCATGTAATGAAATCATGAGCTATGACCTCAAAACTTAACAATATTAACATGCATGCAACAATTAAGCTCCAATACAACATGTTAATCTTAAAACATGGCTTAGCTCATAAATTGAACATGAAACATGCAAAATCAACTCAAATATACAATGAAAAAGGTCAATGATCTACCTTAGGTCTTGAGTGCAAGAAGGGAAGCTTAAATTTACAATCTTTCTTCAAAATCTACTAAATCTCCAAGACAATTCCCAATTGAAGCCAAATCTCCTCACTCTCTCTCTCTCTAATTCGGTTGTAAGCTCAAAATGAGCTGATGAAAATGTTGCTTCAAGGTGTAATAGGCCTCAACATAATAATAAACAAAGGCCCCACTAGATGGCAATTCCGTAAATAAGGCAACTCTATTCATTTGGCTTAAATTAATCTAGTTTAATCATACTAAATCGATTTTCAGATGATTATGCCATAAAATCCCATTAATTCTAGTGATCATGAGACATTAATCAATTTCCGATTCGGCCGCCGATAAGGCCTTCAATTTGAAGTTTGAACATAATAACTGAACAGATAGGTAAACAGTCAAACAGATAGAAATGCAATACAATAGATGCACTTAGTCAGTTCAGTTCCACATTTTATTCAGTCCAGTTGTCAGTCATTATTAGTCTCGATTAGATGTCGGTGGTTAATTCAAGAATTAATAGTGTCAAGACGAGGGTTGTTACACTTGTACAAGAGGTAAGATACGAATAAATGAATGCCTTAAAGGCTTACAACTTTCCAATACAGTGCTTGGTTACAGCAAAAGTGGTTAAGTCCAATACAGTTAAATCCCTTAGCTTGTACAAAAATAAATACAATAAATACACAAAAGAAGCTCTCGCTCTATGTCCTCCCAAGCTATGGCCTTGGTAGAGGCATATCATCAGCGCTTGAAATGTTTTTCCTACATAGGGTGAGCCAAAACCTAGTAGCAATAATCCAACACAGTATATGAATCTTAACAAAGGTATAAGGTGAAGGCATATGCAATGTTCGTACCAAAACATTTTTATATCTCTTTCTAAAATTATGCAATGCCATAATAATATCATAAATCATTTCATTTGGAATAGAAAAATAGGGCAGTGAATCACACTCTAAGAATTTCAAAACAATACAACCTTTCTCGAAAATTTCGTCCTTAGGAAATCGTAAATCGGGACCCATGTAAACGTAGGCTATACAAGCACTACTATTGTCATTTCACGAAAATTTTGTCCGTGGGATCGACACCCATGTATACTCACGGTTTTTAGAACTTTCACCATGGACACTTAAGCCAACTTATTTCAACGAAACAATACATGTTTCCCAGATTCACCCATTTTTCTCAAATTCGATAATAATTTCCAATGTATAAATGTGAGATAATGCTCAATGTAAATGAATGAGAAAATAGTTTCAATTTTCCTAATTCTCATGCAATTTCTACAACAATCATAGCTATCCTCCACTGATAGCCCAAACCCTTCTCTGGAATAATCAACACTAGAGTAGTGACAAGTCTAACCTTAAGCTCTTGAAAAGACTTGTCACAAGTCTCACTCCACACAAACTCAACTCCCTTCCTCGTAAGCCTAGTCAGTTGTGAGGCTAATCTAGAGAAATCTTTCACAAACCGACAGTAATACCTGGCCAACCCCAAGAAACTACAAATCTCAAAGGCATTCTTAGGTTGTTCCCAATATTGTATTGCTCCTATCTTAGAAGAGTCTACAGTCACTCCTTCCCCAGACACCATATGGCCTAGGAATTTAAATTTTTTAAACCAGAATTCACACTTCCCTGAACTTAGCATACAATTTGTGGGCTCTAAGAAACTCAAGCACCACTTGCAAATGTTCCCCATACTCCTCCTCAGAGGGTGAGTAAATCAAGATGTTATCAACAAAGACGACTACAAAGTGGTCTAAGAACTCACAAAACATCCGATTCATCAAGTTTATAAACATGGGTGGTGCGTTGGTTAACCTAAAAAGCATTACTAGGAACTCGTAATGGCCATATCGCGTACAGAATGCCGTCTTCTGGATATCCTCCTCCTTCACTCTCAATTGGTGATAGCCTGATCTAAAGTCTATCTTAGAGAAACAACAAGACCTCTTCAACTGTTCAAACAAGTCATCTATAAGAGGCATTGGGTATTTGTTTTTAATAGTTACTCGGTTCAACTTCCGGTAATCGATACAAAGTCGTAATGCACCATCTTTCTTCTTAGCAAAGAGAGCCTGTGTTCCCCAATGTGAAGTACTATGGTGGACAAAACCCCTATCTGGCAATTCCAAGAGTTGAATCTTCAATTCATTCAACTCGGCGGGTACAAATCTATGTGATGCCATAGAAATCGGTGCCATGCCAAGCACTAAATCAATAGAGAACTCAATCTCACAGTGAGGTAGTAGACTAGTGAGATCCTCAAGAAAAATATCTGGGTATTCACAAACTACTCTTGGCAAAACAACTTAGACTTCATCACACTCACTACCTAAGAAGGTTGTAAGAAAACAACTAAGCTCACTTCGACCACGCGGATCACATACTGGCAACAAAGCCCTATCGACTCTGTCCCTTATGAAATAAAAATAATCACCACTCAATGTACATACAGTAACCCTCTAATGGTAACAATCTGTGGTAGCCCGATATGATAACAACCAATCCATACCCAATATAGCATCAAAACTCGACATGTCAATTAATACAAATGTAAAAAGAAGTCAGCAACCGACAACCTCTATCTCATAACCCCGACACCCCTGTTCCAAAACAATCTCATCACCAACAAGTGATTCTACACTGAGTAGAGATGCTAACCAAGCAAATTCTAATCCCAATATCGATGCAAATGCAGACGAGATGAATGAATGGAATGCACCCATATCAATTAACACATTGGCAATAGACTTACACAACAAGAAAGTACCTCTCACAACTGAAGGTGTCGGTAGTAAGTCTTGTGTAATAACAGCATATACACGCCCTCTAGGTCTTTGCTCCACCTGCTCACCCCTTGGAGCATAAGTTTGATACACTGATAGGGCTGAAGAGGCCCCCTGATTGGACCTTAAGGCCTGTACTGATTGGGTAGGCTGATGACTCTGTGCCTGCCTCAAACCAGACGCACTAGGCATATCGAGGGCAAAACATCTTCATATGCCCTGACTGCCCACACTGATAACAAGTAGGCAGCTACCCTCTCTCTTAACTCTAACTTTGAGAACGAGCCATGCAGATTGTTACCCTCCTCCTCTCTACAGGCAAGCTGGAGATTTGTGACCCAACTGGCCACACTGGTAACAAAAGAAACCTCCCGAATTACCTCTCCCTGAATCCGAACACGACATAAGAAAGTTGGACCTAGACTATGCTACCTGGGACTGTTGTGGGGTGGAGCCCCTCTACATCTTACTATTCCGACTATCTCCATGAACCTCCTGACTCCTCTTAGAGCCCCCCATCCGCTTTTCCTCTGCCTGAACTACGGTTTCAAGATGAGTTACTGCCTCCACAAGGCGTTCGTAGTCCCTAATCATTGATCCAGCTACCTTGAAAAGAATCATGTTCCTCAATCTCTTCTCAAACTCAATACGACGACATTCCTCAATCGCCACGAGTTCTGGTGCAAATCTAAACAGACTAGTGAAAGCTACCTCAAACTCGGCTACTGGTAGGCTAAGCTACTTAAGCTTCAGAAACTGGTTTCTCGACTTCTCCTAACTTCTCTTGAAATATATTGACAAAGGCCTCCCAAGTCTCCCCAATACACCCACACGTATGCTTCCACTATTGACCCGCATCTCCCTTCAACTGGAAGGATGCCAAGGTCACTCTCAGCCCATCGTCCTTAATGTCGAGCATCTCGAACGTTTTCACCATCTGTTCTAGCCATTCATCCGCCTTCAGTGGCCCTTTAGGGTCACCCAAAAACTCATCTGGATTCGACTGGAAGAACTCTCTCTTCAAGAAAGATGACCCTACTTTAGCAACTTGGGCCTGGACTTGATTCTCAATCCTGAGAATGCCCATAGATTCTCGCAAAGCTATGACCATCTCACGGGCTAAAGCACCCATGGCCTGCTAACCAACTGGTTCGACCACGTTGGCCTGACCAACCCTTTCCTCCTGTACCAGAATTTCATCCGGTAATGGCACCTCATGCCGTCTAGGCCTACCACGCCTACCACCACTACGTCCACATCCTGACATCCTAATGAAAGTAACAAAAGAGATTAGCACACTTACAAATTGAGGTATGTAAATTTGACATATTCAAAAAGAAGTGCTTTACTTAATATGTCAAAATTATTATATATATATATATATATTTTTTTTACTTTATTCTTTTTGAAATTCTTTTGTGGGTCCTTACCATTAAAATAATAAATATTAAATAATTTGACATATTCTTTTGGATATGCCAAATTTGACATTATACAATACTAAGGGTGGGCATCAGCCCGCTGGCCCACCCAATTCGCCCGGCACGATCCCATTTTTTTAGGATTTGGAAAGGTTATTTTAGCCCATAGAGCCGAGTTGGGCCAACATTTTCAGTCTGATATATTAATGGACTGAGCTTGAGATTTATACTTTCAATCCGACTCAGCCCGACCCAATATTAAATTAATTAATTATAATATATTAAATATATATATATATATATTTTGGGATCTAGACTTTATTTTTGTTGATTTTATTGAAATTCACATTTGTGGAAATGTGTAATTGAATTTCTTTAAGAAATCCTTCAATTTATAATGATTTTGGTATATTTATTTAAGAAATATAGTATATGAAGATACAAAATTGTAGAAGGAAAAAATATGAGTCCAGACTCAAATCCAATCACATTAGCTCAAAGCAAGAAACAGTAAGTCCAGAGCTGTCTTTTGAAGTCCACAAAGGACAACTGGCAACAACTTAGTATCCAGTCAAGGCTCGTGAGGAGACAAGCGTATATGAAAGATAATATTCTAGAAGAAAAATTATGTAGAATAAAGAAGAGGCATCGGATTAGGCGTCATCCAATGGTGAGGAGCATAGAATAGATAAGACTAAACAATAGGTTGGGCCAAGTAAGAGGCAGAATCGTCCAATCAGTTTAATTCTACAGACGTGACGCTCAACAAGTTGGCCATTAACATCCGATATCATCTAAACCGTCCACACGCCAAAGATCCAACAATCAAAGACAAGGCACACTTGGCAAGTTGCCCAACCAAAGCCAAGGATAGGTAGAACCTGTCGATCAGAACAAGATCCGACAGATGAAGTTAGAGCCAGAATAATTATAAATGAGTAAGCAAATAATGCACAAAGGACAGGTGAGTAAAATCCGATATAACCCAATTACTCTATCTTAGCAAATTTTTATTTCATAAATATTTCCTCTTATAGTTATTCATTATGGCCGATTAGTATACTGACTTGATTATTGGAGGGTCCTCCCGACCAACCCTAGTTGGGAGTGATCATTGATGTTTGGTTTCTCTTTACAGAGTGCAGAGGATTGGGCGCATCATCTCACTTTCCCTGTAGAGATAATTTCACCTTCCATAATTGGTGCTGTCTGTGGGAACGACGAGAAGATGAGTACCCATCCTTCTCTAGAACGGATACCAAGTGATCATCAGCACACTTTGATCGAAAAGACACTCGACCAAAAATTTGGCCACGATTCTGAGGTGTTACTAGAAGACTCGGCAAGCATAACCTCGATAAGAGAAAATGATCGGCAAAACCAATTAGTGGACTAACTCACTGTCCAAATTAAGACCCTGAAAGAAGAACTATAGCATGCCCAAAGAAAGAAAAACTGAAAAAAGGCACACAAGAAACAAAGCATTCGAACAAAAAAGGACAACACAAACCAAGCGGCCAGTAACCACCCTAGTTGAACGTGGAAGAGGCATCCGACCAATCTTGATGGTTCTCCTGATCTCCTAAAAAGTGACCTAAGAAGCTAGCTTGATTAGCCGATCATCCGATCATTGCAGACCTTTCTTTTAGTTGGTAAAAAAGAAGGCACAGTTCATATGGGCATCGGAGTGTGATCAGGCATTGGAAGAGCTAAAGGAGTACCTGGCAGCACCCTTTTTGCTTACTAGTCTCAAACCAAGAGAAACACTGTATGTCTACTTGGCGATCTCCTATCATGCTATAAGTTTGGCACTCATTAAGGTGGTGGAAGGGAACAGTCACCTGTGTTCTGCATGAGCAAAACTTTGCTCGACGCATAAACAAGGTACTTACTCTTTGAAAAACTTGTCTTAGCACTTGTAATGACATCTAGGAAATTAGTGCACTATTTCTTAGCTTACCTCATTATCGAGTACTTCGTTCATTCGCTCAAAAAGATTCTTCACATGCCAAACTTGTTAGGGAGAATCTCCAAATGGCCTATTAAGCTCAGATAATACGACATACAGTTTAGACCAAGAACTGCCATTGAGGGCCAGGTCCTGGCAGATTTCATAGCTAAATTGGAACCCGAACAAGAGGTGGAAAAGAAAAAGATCCAGAACTCTGGTCAGCTAGATACACCGTGGATCTTGCGGTGCGATAGGGCCCTCAAATAGCAAAGGATCTGGAGTTGGGTTTGCCTTAACCACTCCCAGTGGAGAAGTAATTGAATGTTTAGCTTGGCTGAACTTCTCAATAACCAACAATGAATGTGAGTATGAAACCTTGATCAATGGACTTGCAATGCAAGAACACTCAGGGTGGGGTCTATCCAAGTTTTCTATGATTCTTAGCTTGTCACAAAATAGTTGAAAGGAGAGTATGATGCAATATCTGGCCCAAGAAAAAGTGATAACTGAGCAATCCTCCTCGTTCGCTATACAGTAGATCAAAAGAGATCAGAACAGTCATGCAAATACACTAGCTAGCCTAGCCTCCGCAATTAGCCCTAATGTGAAAAGAAAAATTGAGATTGACATCATTGAAACACCAAGTATTGAAGGAAATGATGAGGTCTTGAACATCTAGTTGGGTGAAAATTGGATAAGCCCCATCATGGTGTACTTATCCGAAGGGGTACTACCGAACGACAGAAAGGAAGCATATTAGTTTCGGCAGCAAGCCATGCGCTTTTGGCTTAATTAAGAAAATCAGTTGTTCAAAAGGTCACACTTGGGTCCCTACCTCAGATGTGTGCACTCGAATAAGGTAGAGAGACTATTAAGGGAAATTCATAAAAGATCCTTTGGAGCACATATGGAGGGGAAAATCTTTAGAACATTGAGCCTTTACCTAAGAGTATTATGGCCATATATGCAAAATGATACCCAATCATTCGTCCAAAGATGTGAAGCTTGCCAGAGATACGAGCCGATCATCTATTAACCCTCCAAAGAACTTAACCCCGTGGCAAATCCTTGGCCATTTGCACAGTGGGATTGGATTTGGTCGATCCTATGCCAAGGGCTCCCAGTAACAAGAAGTGGTTGGTCGTCACCACAAATTACTTCACTAAATGGATTGAAGTAGAGCCCTTAGCAAATATTAGGGATGTAGATATCAAAATATTTTTGTGGAGAAAGATTATTACCAGGTTCGGCGTACCAAAGGCCCTTATATTCGATAACGACATACAATTTGATTGTGGCTTATGTCGGGAACTAAGTGAGCAATATATTCTACCCTTGCATATCCACAAAGCAACGGGCAAGCGAAAACATCAAACAAGACAATTCTGAATGGGATAAAGAAACGATAAGAGGCCACAAAGGGAAGATGGGCTGAAGAGCTTCTAATAGTGCTATGGGCGTACAAAACTACACCAAGAAGGGCAACATGCAAGACTCTGTTTGCTTTAGTGTATGGTATGGAAGTCGTTATCCCCCTCAAAGCCGAGCTCCCTACAAGATGGGCCAAGAAAAAGAATTGAATGAAGATTTAATCATGCATGAGCTAGATCTATCTAAAGAAAAGAGAGAGCGAACATTCATCCGCCTTGCACAGTATCAGTAAGAGATAGCTAGGGCGTACAACAAAAGAGTTTGGCAAAGGGGATATAACATTGGTGATTTGGTTCTAAAGAAGGTTTTGCCAAACGATCGCAAAACGGTCGATGGAAAACTTGGGCCAAACTGGAGTGGACCATACCAAATCATCGATATAGCTGGGGAAGGGGCACACGAGCTCGTCGACCTACAAGGAAATATTCTCCCTAGGCCATGGAATGCACTACATTTGAAGAAATTCTACCATTAGCCTTGTAATTATAATGTAATAATGCTTATACAAGCATAATTAATAAATGCAAGGTTTGGTACTGTTCTTAGGAAAACTCTTTCCATTAATTGTAAGAAACTTCTTTACAAAAAAAAAAAAAAAAGAGTTCAAGTTTACAAGTTGTCCAGCTCGGCTGGGATAGGAACATAGGGATTGAAAGGAGGGATTTGATTAAACAGAAGTGAGGACTTAGCCACTTCAGCTCTCCTAATTGCCGTCCTGATCCTCCTACTCACTGGGATGAGAAAATACTACGGAATCTGTAGAACAAAAAAAAAAGAAAAAAAAAAAAAAAAAAAAAAAACAAACAAACAAACCAAGTTCATTACCAAAATACATAAAATCAGAACTATGGAAAGAAAATACCGAACGAATACCAAAAAGAAATAGGATTTCAACCTGGTCAGCCAAAGGCCTTGGGTATAGGCCAAACCATGTCAACCCCAGGGCAAACTCCCAGTTTCCCTCGACAATCACAATGATGTCATTCTGTCACGACCCAACCTCAGGGGCTTAGGGCTGGAATCACAACTTACTAAATAATTCTAATCATAACAAATTAAGTGGCGTAGGCGGAGGCAAAATGGAAGTAAGAAAATAATTAAACAGAAAATTAACTTCATTCGACTATTTTGATAAAAGAAAGTACATCTATAGGACTTTTATTTACTTTTATTCAATGACCAACCCTCAGTAAAAAAACCAAAGGAAGAAAAGGAAAGGAAAACAAAATAATGGATCAACATCAAATTCTTGTATGGGTTCCACTACGTGAGGTTACGAGTCTTCCTTACATCTCGTCAGTTGAAAGGGTAACAGCCATAAGCACATAGCAGAGTGAGAAATATTATGCCAAGAGTATAGGGGACACAAAATAACCATGGATAGTTATTCAAGCTAAAATGATAACATAACTTTATTTGACTAACCAAATTATTTAAAGTAGCCGATACTGAAATATAGAAATTATATAAATAACCACAACCACAGTACAGAACAGAACAAAACAGAGGTCACCTGAGTGACAGCCAGAACAGAGGTCAATGGATTCATGACAAACAGAGGACTGCAAAGTGGCCAAACAGAGGCCAATGGTTATTTAAGTCCCCCAAGGCATGAGACTCCATTGGTGGTACTTACAAAACATATTTGTTTATAAAACTATTGTCAAATAATTTCTAAAAGTTAAAAAAACATATTCATGAGTTTCAATTTAAGCAAATATAGTTCAAAAAATAATTAAGGTAATCAAAATATTAATATAATTTATAAAACATAGATTGCATAAAATAATTTATGGTAACCCAAAATATACGTAAAATATATTATGGTGACTCAAGGTATAATATAACTCACCTTAATATTAATCCTTACTACTTTCTTTTTATGCTGGTTTTATGAGGCCCTTTTTCCTTAATCCTTTTTCTTGTGAATTTCCTTTTTGTCTTGCTTGCCTTCGATTCACCTCCTTATATACTGGAGCTTGACATGGTGACTCACCATTCACTTATTAATCTCCTCGATGATTCACTCATCTACCTAATAGGATTTACTCATTAACATAGTAGGCTTAATAGGTGTCTTTCTCTTCAGGTGACCAACGAATAGGACACCTTTCATCATATTTCTTTTTAGCCCCAATTAATATATTAATTGGACTTTTAAACCAATGCCGAACTAGATTAATAGAATACTTGCACAATAACTTCTAATTTAAACTAAATTCCACTTTATCGCATACCATCATAAAATTAATTATTTTATTTTACTATTACAGATTATTATTATTATTATTATTCATGATCGTGGTTGGTTGTGGAGTTAATTAAATATTTAGGGTGTCACACATTCACACCCTTTCCAAAATTAGGAAGCATCTGGACCAACTGGCGCTTCGTATTCCTAGGCTTAAAATAAAATTTTATTTTCTCCTTGGTGGTTGGGACAAAATTATAATAGTACCTAATTTCTGGGGAGCCCTAGGTTTACCCCTATAGTTTTGTTCAAAGCCACCACCCCCATCATTATTCTAAATAAATTGGGAGCAAGTTGAGAAGGGACAATGCCATAAAAACATAATGCATCTCTCTAAAGGGGATATAAGGGAAAACAAATACCCCAAAATAGATACCTCCTTTGACAATGTCAATGAAGGGTAAGGGAATCTTGACCTTAGATCCCTCAACAATGTCATTGTCGTCGTTGTCATTAGGCAAACGGATGACGACGTCATCTAGGATATAGTGGAGAGTCCTAAACTCATGAAGGGTCTCCCCAAAATCAAAGAAGTGTCTAAGGTGGTTCATTTTTTGAAAAGGAAAAGGGAAAAACAACAATGATCAAAGAAAATGGAAGAACTAGGAAGTAGAAAGAAAAGACAGAAAATAGAGGACTTTCAAAGAATATGAGTGAGAGTTTCAAATGATGGAAATCTGAATAGGCGCACCAGGATAGTCTTTGAAAAGAGTGCAAACAAAATGATAAAATGGAGAAATCACCTCCCCATTTATTGTGTTAGAAGTGAAACGGCGCACGAAGAGACGAATGCCATCATAATGGTCCCACTAGAGAAAAAAGCAAAAAAACCACGTGTCATTAAACCAAACGATCTCATGTACTAAACATCGGAGCTATCTGATTGACACAAGTTCTTTAACGGCCTTCTAAGACCAACCATCGAATGGGGACAATTGTGGAGAGAAAAATATGAGCCCTAGCCCAAACCTAATCACATTAGACCAAAGCAAGAAGGAGTAAGTCCAAACCCGTCTCTTGAAGTCCACAAAGGACAACTAGTAACAATTTGGCATCCAATCAAGGCGTGTGAAGAGACAAGTGTATTGAAAGATAGTCTTTTAGAACACAAATATGTAGAATCAAGGAGAGGCATCAGATTAGGCATCATCCACCAGTGAGGAGCATAAAACAGAAAAGACTAAGTAATAGGCTGGGCCTAGCAGGAAGCAGAGTCGTCCAATCAGTTTAATTCTATGGATACGATGCTTAGCAAGTTGGCCACTAACATCTATTATCATCTAAACCATCCATACACCAGAGATCCAACGATCAAAGACAAAAAACACTTGGCAAGTTGCCCAACTGAAGCCTGGGATATGCAAAACCCTTCGATCAGAACAAGATCCGACAGATGAAGTTAGAGCCAAAATAACTACAAATAGGTAAGCAAACAAAGCATAAATGATAGGTGAGTAAACCGATATAACCCAATTACACTTTATCTTAGCCAATTTCTACTTCATAAATATTTCTTCTTATAGTTATTCACTATGGCCTATTAGTGTACTGACTTGAAAGTCGGAGGGTTCTTTGAACCAAACCTAATCGAGAGTGATCACTGACATTTGGTTTCCCCTTCTAGAGTGCAAAGGATTGGGTGCATCATCTTGCTTTCCCTGTGGAGATAATTTCACATTCCACAGAAACAAAAATAAGAAAATAAGTCTAAAAACGATAAGATCAAGTGCAAGGATCCCAACCCTTACAACGAGGGAATATAATGTTGTGAGCTGTGACTATTTGTGAGATATAATGTTATGGAAACTATTTGTCAAAACAATAAAATAAAATAATGTGTGAATGAATTTAATTATGAAATATTTTTTAAAAAATAACATATAACCCATGGGTGGGCTTAGGATTTATAATTATTTTTTAGGCCGGACTTGGACAAATGTAGAGGCTCGATGTTAGGGTCGGACCAAGCTTGGGCAAACATAAAGTCTCTTATGTAGTGTCGGCTCGACCCGAACCGAACCGAACCTAACCCGACGAATGTCCACCCCTATACAAGACACACAATTGCCAACTCAAATTTAAAATTTCGGGTAAAACATAATTATATGCTAATTTTTTTTTTTTTTGTCAAAAAGTGTCACCTTAGAAATAACCATTTAGGTGGACAGGCTCTTAAAATTTGCTTCTTTTTTATTTTGGGGGGGTAAATTATCAATAGGTCCTAATAGTTGGATTTTATTTCCATCAAGTCTTATTGAACATAAGTCTTAATAAAACTGTTGCTGAAAATAATTTTTTGTGACGAATTTTTGATATGTCGCTAAAAAATGATAATTAGTAATTCTTTTTGTCACAATTTGAATAAATTGTCGCTAAAACTTACAATTAGTGATATTTTTCTGTGATGATTCTTTTAAATTGTCACTAAAACTTATAGTTAGTGATATTTTTTGTGACAAAATTTTCAAATTGTTACTGAAAATTAATAATTAATGACATTTTTTTAATAGTGTTGGATGAAAAACGCCATTAATTATCATAGAACTTATTGGACAATAAACCTACGGGTTTGGTTATGGTGTGCAACTTACACCTTACACCTTATTCTTTACACTTACACCTTATACTTACACCTTTTATACCTTACACCTTACACCTTTTGTGTAAGTGGCACATGGTGTGCAACTCACTTACACCTTACACTTACACCTTACACTTACACTTACACCTTACACTTACACCTTTTGTGTAAGTGGCACATGGTGTGCAACCCACTTACACCTTTTGTGGGTTGCACACCTAAGAAAACTCCTAAACCCTACATATTAGGACCTACACGTAAGTTTCCCTTTTTGTTTCTATAAGAGTATGTGCAATCTATCTAAACATGTTAATTTATTTATTTATTTATTTATTGGGGATACATGGGAGCCTTAGCCTGAGGAGAAAATTGTCACTAACATAACTTGAATAATTAATCCCCTAATAAGATACAAAAATTTCACTAGCCATACTATAACAACAGTTAATTTTAGAGTAATAAGCAATTAAAATTTCACTAGATCAACCTTGAGAATAACATTTTAATGTATATGTTTGTATCTTTTTTGATAAAAATTGTTACATGACAATTTTTCAAAATTTTTAATATCACATGGTAATAGAAGATAGAAAGTCAAAGATTTTTTAAACCTACCACCAAAGTCAAATGGCAGTTGTGCAAAGGGAGATTATTTTATGTTATTTATTTAATTAATTAACTAAGTTGTTTGGTTAATTAATTAATTAATTATCTAATTATTTAAAGATAATGGAGCCTCAACCGTTCCTAAAGGTTAGGAGGTTGTTGAGGCTTATTTCCTAAAATGGTGCATTATCTTGTCCTCTTCATTAGGGTAAGATCCAAACCAGTGGCGGTTTTTCTAAGCCATATACAATCATTTCTCTAGCCTTGTTTGGCAAAGCTTATAAGCAGCTTAAGCTTTTAGCTTATATTAAGCTATTTTAGAGTGTTTGGCACAACTTATCAAAACAACTTATAACTTAAGTTAAGCTATTTTCAGCTTATTTTCCAAAGCAGCTCTGAGGTGCTTAACAAATTTGACTTATGCGAGCAGCTGGTAAGGGGGGGCTAAAATGACTTAAATGCCCCTCCTCAAATTCGATTATTACCAAATACCTCGTATATAAACCACACTCTCACACTATTCACTCTGAGAGAGAGAGAGAGATGCGATTTCTGGCAAGGATGGCGATTTCCGGCGAATGTGTTAAGTTTCTGGCAAACGTCTTCATCTCTCTCTCTCTCTCTCTCTCTCTCTCTTGACCTTCCGCCGTTGCGATCATAACTGAGGAGCAAACCCTAACCATCACGATCAATCTGAAACCCTAGAGCTGCCGGTGACGATTTGAAACCCTGGTGGCGCTTGTAATGATCTAAACCAGAGCTAGCTCTCTCTCTCTCTCTTTTGATCTAACGATAGGGGTTGTCGGCTAGGGTTTTGTACAAAACCCTAGCCATGGCAAATCTCTCTCTCTCTTCATGATCGTCTCTCATCCTCCATCGTGATCGATGCAGAAGTGATCTAGGTGAAGCTCCTTTTTCGGTAAACCAGAGCTCGGTCTCTCTCTTTCTCTCTCTCTCTCTTCGGTGCCAGAGCTAGGTTTTCAGTTTTTTTCTAATAAAAATAATAATACTAACAGTAATAGTAATAAAGCATTTTAATCCATTAATGAAATAAATTTTATATTAATTGATACTAATTAATAATTTTAATATTAATTAATACTAATTAAGCCATTAATTGATAATAAATTAAATTAAAAATATTAATAAATTGGTATATTTTGTATCAATTTTGTAATAATAAAATAAAAAAATATAAATTGGTATTTGTAACAATTTTTAATAAATTAAAAAAATATCAATTAATATTCGTGTATTTATAAACCAAAATGAATATAATTTGAAAATTTTAATTGGTATTTCAACATTTGTCAAAATTTTCTCATGAGCAATCTCACCATGCATGCACCACTTTTAATTTGAAAAAATAAACTATAAACTAAAGAAAATAAAATAAAATGAAGAAAAAAAAATTAAGAGAAGAAAAGAAAAAAAAAAGAAATAAGGAAAAAAAAAGAAACAAGGAACAAAAAAAATTAATTGTTAATATTAATTGATACTAATTAATTTATAATGGAAAAAAAATTGTTACAATAATACTTCCATTACATTTTTATCAAATGTATCAATTTTTATATTAATTGATACTAATTAATAGTAATTATATTAACTTTTATTAATGAAATAATTTTTTTAAATTAAAACTGAAGAAAATGACAAAATTATCATTTTTATATCATATAAGGGCAAAAAGAACAATTATACAGTAAAAAGTTATTTTACAGCTTATCAACCAAATACTACTTTGCTGCTTAAATTCATAATTTGACAACTACACTAAACAGATTAACAGTTTGTGTTCATAATTATAAGTTATAATCTATAATTACTTCCTTACAACTCTACCAAACGAGACGTCTATGTTAGAAGTTAAAAATAATCAAACATTCTTACGCCTTAAGCTAGGTTCACAAAGTCGGGCACGTCTACAATTAAATACATAAATGCAAGTCTACGCATTTGCACCCCCAAAATTTTCTGAGTAGTAAACGGGAGTCTTTGACGTGGCAAACAATATATTTGGCTGGTGAAAATAATTTTTTTTGAAAAGAATGAAGTAGTTATTTTTTAAGAAAATTTAGCCAAAATTCTTCAATTGGATCTTTATTTGGTGAAAATGATAACTTAATTTATTTTGCTTCATAAACTTTATAAGGAGAAAACACATAATTGAAAATGATAACTTAATTTATTTTGCTTCATAAACTTTATAAGGAGAAAACACATAATTGAGTAAGGATAAAGTAAAATATCTTCTTTTTTTTTTCTTGGACAATATTACTAGAGTGTTGCTGTGAACTAGAGTAACATGTTACTGTCAAAGAGAGTAATATATTACTGTCAAACAGAGTAACATATTATTGTGAGACAGAATAATATATTAGTGTCAAACAAAGTGACATGCTATTGTTACTGTTTACATCAATTTCGACGGTAATATTTTTTTTTTAAGAATTTCATAGTCAACATGGATCTTATTTGATAGATTTTGATAAGTGAATTCTAAAAATTCTAATTTTATTAAAAATCAACATTTACATCAAAAATTAAATTATTTTAAAGTTTAATATTTTGATAATAGTGATATCTGTTTGACTTTTTTTTTTAAAAAAAAAAAATTGTGCTTGTCCTTAATGCTTTAAAATTTTATTATGAGGAGGTTTTAACTAAATCTCTCAATTTTTTTCTCTTAATAGAATTGTCTTTTTCTTTTAAAAAAATTTGGAAACAGTTATTCAATTTGGATTGTATATTAGTTTTTTTCTTATATATATATAAAACATATAATCTTTGCCAATTTTTTAATTATGTTAACAAAATTCCTATGTTTACTAAACTAAACATGAAAATGATTATTCTTGTAAAATTATTATTTTATTATAATCTTGAATCCAACACTTCCTAAAGGGTTTTTAGAGTAACGAGGCAATTAAATTTTCATTAGGTCAATCTAGAGATTTGTAGTCCAAGGGCACTAATTAATACTCTCAAATTTTGTGATAAAAAATTAATTAATTACTCTGGTGTGTTTAGTAACGTTTACGTTTTCAGTTTATATTTATAAAAATTTTATAAACTGATTTTTATTTATTTTTAGAAAAATATAAATTACAAACGCATTTGATAATTGACAAGATGTTTAAAAAAATTTAAAAATATAAAAAACAGTGAGAAATGACAAGTGGTAGCAAGTGGCGCGCGGAAGACGGTAGTGAAAAGTGGTGACGGTGGGTGGTGGGTAGCTGGTGGTGATGGTGGTGGGTGGGTGGCGGGTGGGTGGTGGTGGTGGTAGGTAGTGGGTGGTGGTGGCGGGTGGCGAGTGGTAGGTAACGGTGGCAGGTGGGTGGCGGATGGTGGGTGGGTGGTGATGGTGGGTGAGTGAGTGATGATGATGGGTGGTGGGTGGTAGTGAGTGGGTGGTGGCGGTGGTGGTGGGTAATGGCGGGTGGTGGTGGTGGTGGGTGGGTGGGTGGGTGGGTGATGGTGGGGTGGTAGTGAGTGGGTGGTTGTGGTATTGGTGGTGGTGGCAGGTGAGTGGTGGGTGGGTGGTGGGTGATAGTGGTGGTGGTAGTGGTGGTGGTGGGTGGTGGGTGGTGGCGGGTGGATGGTAGGTGGCTGGTGGTGAATGGCGGTGGCAAATGGGTGGTAAGTGGTGGTGGCAAGTAGGTGGCGGGTGGTGGTGGCGGGCGGTGGATGGTAGTGGCGGGTCGTGGGTGGATGACAAGTGGCTGGTGGGTGGTGGTGGCGAGTGAGTGGCAGGTGGGTGGTGGCGGGTGGTGGTGGCATGTGGGTGGTGAGTGGT
This sequence comes from Camellia lanceoleosa, assembly GCA_025200525.1. Taxonomy (NCBI): domain Eukaryota; kingdom Viridiplantae; phylum Streptophyta; class Magnoliopsida; order Ericales; family Theaceae; genus Camellia; species Camellia lanceoleosa. Next base: position 104,186,753 of record CM045758.1, read on the forward strand.
GGTGGCAGGTGGTGGGTGGTGGTGGCGGAAGACGGTGGTGGAAAATGGTGGCGGGTGGTGGCTAGTGTTGGATGGTAAAAAAAAGAAAAAAAAAACTGAAAACTCAAAATGGAAACATATTTTTTGTGTTTTCATTTTTCGGCCAAATTTATAAACTGAGGCTACTGATTTATAAATCAAAAATTTTATCAAACAAGTTTTTATTTGAATTTTTAAAATTTTTATAAATATAAATAAAAAACTAAAAATGTGAGTTTTACCAAACCGGCCCTCTATGTTTATATTATATGTTATTGGAACTAATTATGTGCGCCAACTTGTACCACGCAGGAATAACATGAAGGGCAAAAGGGTAAAAATAAGCACTTCCTATCCTGCCTGCTTATGATTCTGAACCAATCCAACATATTGAATCTTACCACTTGTAAGTCTCAAAGAATACAGTAAACATACCTAGATATATCACCCACTACAACATTTTCTTAGTTTAGAGATATTTGAAAGTGCCACAAAACTATTCTTTTAATGACATTTTTTGGTCTTGTGGCATTTTGAACAAGTGCCACTTCTATCGGTGCCACGGTAGATACTTGCAAGTGCCACTGCACCATCATGGCTAAAAACTTTCAATGACATTTTAATGTCATGGTAGATATTATTTGTGACACTATTAAGCGCCATTAAAAAAAGAGTTAGTGACACTTATAAGTGTCATTACACCATCAAGACTAAAACCTTTTAGTGACACTTTAGTGTCATGGTAGGCACTATTCGTGACGCTATCAAGTGCCATTCGTGACAATAATTCATTGTAGAACAATTTGATCTGCTCTTGCAGAGACTCGAACAACCAACCTCTCGCACCATAAACCTTATACACCATACTCTTCCCACTACACCTCTATAGCACCATATGATTATATATGCAACATATATTATTTATATAGTACATACATCTATATTAATATAAAAGTATATGTATAAACATAATTATTTTATTGAACATAATTTATGTAAAATAAACTATTTACTAGTAAAATAAAAAAAGGCCACTTTTGGCGACTAAAAATATTTTTTGGTGGCCAATTTTATACTTTTGGCTACTAATTATTTTTTAGTTGATAAAAAACTTAACTTTTGCCGACCAAAATCGGATTTGGCCACCGAAGATGCACTTTCAGCTACCAAAATTTTGGTCGCCAAAAAATTTATTCCCGCCTTAGGATTTTAGTTCTCCCGCGCTAAAAATAACCACTTTTGGCGACTAAGCATATTTTTTAGTCGCCAATTATAGACTTTTGGCTACTAAAATTTTTTTAGTCACCAAAAAGCTTTACTTTGGGCTACTAAAATTTTTTTTGTCACTAAAACCCATATAATCAGCGACCAAACTTAGTTTTGGTCGCCAATTGTAGACTTTTGGCTACTAAAATTGTTTAGTTGCCAAAAAGCTTTACTTTTGGCTACTAATGCTGTTTTGGTTGCTGAAAGCTATACTTTCAGCGACGAAATTTTTTTTGGTCAGGAAATTTAGTTGCCGAATATGCTTTTTCCTGTAGTGTATATTGAGTTTAATTTATTTATTTTTAATCATTTACTGCATTGTAAAAATTTTAAAAATATATTGACATTTTTTGTTTTTTCAAAAATGCCATTATAAGCTTGAAAAGTTTTTGACTTAATGGCATTTCTCAAAATGCTATAAAATATTTGTTTATAAAACTTTTCACCTAAGTGCCATAAAAAGTAATTTGCACCTACCTAGTGTCCTGACATTTTTAAAAAAAATGCTATTGCTACTAAAGTTTAGTGGCATCTGTTGGTAAATGTCACAAACATAATTTTCTGTGTCATTATTTTATAAAATGCCATAAAATTGATGTGATATTTCTTTATTGAAATTCCACTAGAGCCTTATATGTTTGTGGCTTTGTGACATTTATCTTAATGTGTCACCAAATATTATTTTTGTGACATTTTCTAAAAACATGCCACTAGTATAGTGTCACTAAAGTGTGTTTTTGTTATAGTTTTGTAACACTTGTTCATTGAAATGTCACTAGAGCCTTTTATGTTTGTCGTTTTATGGCATTTTTAAAAAACGTGCCACTAAATATCATTTTTGTGACATTTTCTAAAAATATGCCACTAGTGTAGTGCCACTAAAGTATGTTTTTGTTGTAATTTTGTGACACTTGTTCATTGAAATGTCACTAGAGCCTTTTATGTTTGTCGTTTTGTGGCATTTTTAAAAAACGTGCCACTAAATATCATTTTTTGTGGCATTTTCTAAAAATATGCCACTAGTGTAGTGCCACTAAAGCATGTTTTTGTTGTAGTGACCTTTTATCATTTTACCTAAAATTTACTCTAATTTTTATTATTTTAATTTGAAAATTTTGATCTCTACCATTTAAGTTCAATTTCAATTTAATATTTCAGTTTAAATTTTTGATAATTTTTTTAACGTGTACATTATAGGAGACTGGCAAATATTACAAAATTATTAATTTTAACCTCTAATTTAAATGGAATAACGAAATTGAAAATAAAATTAAAGTGTGAAAATCAAATTATTCAATTTAAAATAATAAACACTAAAATAAAATTTGGATCAAATCATAACAACTAAAAGTGTAATTTACCTTAAAATTTATGCACCGAATATAGTTAAAAAGATGATGTGTGATATAGATTAAGTTTTGTATATTGAAATTCAATTATATATTAAATATTTATAGATTAAGTTTTGTATATTGAAATTCAATTATATATTAAATATTTTAAATATCTTTTGTGTATGAATTTTGTATACTTCCTACGAATATAAGCAATCTAAAACCTTTGTGTCTTTATAACATATTACACGCATAATCCCTTGTATCAACAAGATATTCTAATTTTAACTACAATAATTTTACCTTTGAATTTTTATGTTACATTAATTAAATTCAATTGATAATGCTTTTTTTTTTTTGAAAAATTGAACTAAAATTAAAGTGATTCACTCTTTTTTAAATAATTAAAAGGTTAATGTCTAATCTAAAATGTTCTATCACCTTTTGAATTCTATGTAGGATGGATCTAGGGTGAGGGTGGGTGTAGTCACACTCTCAGATTTTTAAAAATTATGTATATTGTACCAGTAATTAGTAAGAAAATTTTAAACTTGAGTACTTCGCACCTTTAAAATTTCAGTTGTTCGCACTCTCCAAATTATTTACATTACACAATTTTAAAAATAGTTTCTAAATTGAGTTTTATCAAATATTGATTTATTCTATTTGTTATCTACATTATTTGTTATATTTCTATATCATTTAAAGTTACTTATATTCTTTTATTTATTTTTGTTTGTTACTATTATTATTTTATGCTCATATGTTGTTTATGTTTTTTTCCTTCTTTTATAAATCACAATTTAATTTGCTCATGCATCTTATTTTGCATTCATTTTATTTTGTTCATTTTCTACAAATAGGAATGTTATCTACTTCAACATGACATTCCTAAAATAAGTTTATAAAATTTAATACCGTTTATTGAAAATAATTATCATTGTACTCATAAAAACATACAATTTCAATTATAATATTTTTTTTCAAAACTAAACTGCGTAATAATATTTTGTAACAAGTTATTTGATCATATTTGTTGAGAAAGATATTAATTAAAGTTTTGATGTCAAGCTTATCATAGATATTATATATATATATATATCAAAAGTGACAATTATAACATTTTCAAATAGCTAACTTTAGTAGACAGAGACAGTAATAGTTAATATTTTTTTAAAGTCAATGCAGGCAAAAGAAATATATCCACTTATATTTTTGTTATCAATTATGTTAACAAAGAATGTCGGTTTAATTGTAATATTATTTATTTTTTTGTGCTTGTATAAATCAAAATTTAAAGCTTTATAACAATTTTTTTTGATGAAAAGTTACATGTATTTTTACCCTTCCAAAACTCAAATCTTACATCCGTCCCTCATTTTTACTTTAACTAAATAGCTGTAATAATAAAAACTTGAAACAAAACTAATATAATCAAAGTGAAGAACTATAAGTCAGCATTTGAGGTTGGCTTTTTTTTGTTAACTTTTTGTATCTTTAGTGATTTTTTTTTTAAATAATTTATAATTTTAGATTTTAGTCGACTAAACAGATTAAAAAAATTTAAAATTTTAAAATCTTAAATTTTTTTTTTACAAAGATGAAAAAATGTAAAAAATAATTGACCATTTTAGTTTTGTTTAGCCTTTTCTGTTTATTTTTAGTGAATTTTTTATGGATTTTTTTTTTAAAAAAAAAAAATTACTTTACATTAGATAAGTCACAAAAGTTAAAATTTTTGATACAACAATTTATGCACTTTTATTATTGTATAGGAGAGTAGTTGAGAATTTTATTTTTTTTAGATAATTCTTTTAAATAAGAAATTATAACAAGAGGGTATTTGTAATTTTTCAAATTACAATGAATAATCTGTATTTTATGCAAATTTGATTGAGTGTATTTTTAATTTATCCAATTATTTTCTAGTGTTCTAATGAAATAAAATTTCTCAAAAAAATAAATAAATAAATAAATAAATAAAGAAGCCTTTTTAGCAATGGAAAATTACTTAACAGTGTAACATAAAAAAAATAAAAATAAAAATACACAAACATAAAAGAGTATAAATAAGACTTACACCCTTAAATTTTTTTCCACTTATATCCAACCACAAAATCCCTTGCATCCTTTTTGTCTACTCTAGTCTTAAGTAATTCTTCCCTTTTAATAAAGGATGTGTTAGGTAGCTTGGGTGGGTGGTTGACCATGTAATAATGACTTAACATGACGAAAGGAGTGACGAAAATACAAAACACTATTTTGATAATTAGATTAAAAATTAACTCTTTAACTTTTTAAAATTATATTATTTCTTTACTTTTTACATCTTTTTTTAAAAAAATAAAAAAAATTAAAGTTGCATTTAGTAGAGTTTTGTAAATATGATTTGAGAGTATGTTGTATTTTGAGTTTGTGAGTTGTGGAATTATGATTTGAGTATAGAAAATTTGTTTAGTTATGGCTTTTAAATAAAGTGTTGAATTGAGTTTTGAATTAAGTATAGAATTTAGTTTTGAAAGTTTGATTTGACATGTGAAGTAAGAAAATATATTTGGTTATGAGTTTTGGAAAGAATTTTCAAAACTTAATTCAAATTGTTATAACTCATAACAAAACACACTACTTTCACACAATTAAAAATTCTGATCAACACTCATAATCAAACTCTTTTTAAAATTCAATTAAAAAAATTATTATTAACAGAAAATAAAATTAATCAATTTTTTAATTGAAAATACTACAAAGGAAATAATTTTTTTTCAAAATAAATATTCAAAAAATTTAAATCATAAATATTTAAATAATTTAAATAATCTAAAAAATTTAATAAGTAAAAAATTAAAATAAATATTCAAAAAATTTAAATCGTAAAAATTTAAATAATTTAAAATGTTAATATTTTAAATTTAAAAATAACTCTACACTCAAATCGTAACCAAACACATAAAACAAAACTCAATTAAGAAATTATTTTTAAAACTCATAACCAAACACATAACTCAAAACTCCATACTACTTTCACAACTCTACACTTAAATCATTACTAAATACATAATAAAAAAATTAAAATAGTATTTAAAAATATTTTTATAAAATAGAGTTTGAATTTATTTTTATAAAATATTTAAAAATTTTAAAAATTAAAATCGTAATATTTTGAAATTAAAATATTTAAAAATATTCAAAAAATTAAAAAAAATCGTAACTTATTTAAATATTAAAATATTTAAAATCTTAACAAAATTAAAATATTTAAAAAATTAAAATATTGATTTGAATTGAGTTTTGAAAAGAGTTTTGAATTATGTGTTTGGTTATAATAATGATTATGTTTTAAATTGAATTTTGAAAAATAAGTATAAAATTATGATTTAAAAATTTAAAATAAATAACACACTCAAATTAATTGATGGAACTATAATTTAACAGACTTACTAAATAGAGCCTAACTTTTACCTTATTTTTTAAAATAGGTTGAAAACTACATAGAGGTACGCATCACTCAGATACGCGGCCAACCGGTATATGCCGGCTGTTTTATGCGGCCAACAGTATTACTTTGAATTTTGTGTCTTCGACATTTTTTATTTTAATTGGACTATCTAGAGTTTAGGAAAGAAATAAAATGTGATAATAATTGTAATTTTAATACATTATTTATCTAATAAATGATCATTCATATTTTTCTTTCTTTGTTAATAAATTATATTAGAGATTTTTTTAAGGGTCCCTGATATTAAGATTTTATAGTAAAAAAGACATTTAATATTTTCATAATGTTTAAAGTCCCTCAACATCAATCTAAAAAAATTTTGATACATCTAGAGAAAATTTAGACATCCAAAGAAAATTCAGATATTTAGAGAAAATTCAGATAGTCCAGAGAAAATTCACACAATTCAGAGAACTCTGCATCATCGTGCATTGTATATGTTCTCTTACAAATATCTTTTCATAGAGGGTTGCTATTAAAATTTTGTTTGCTAATCCCAGCACTCCTTGTAGGTCAAGTCCAACAAGATGATGTGGTTGACAGTAAGATCTTGCCATGCTGTAGCATAGACAATAAGGAGAAGAAGTCATTGGGCGAGTTTGAACAAGAATTTTTTCAGGCACTATAAGTGATAAAACATATTATTTTTAGTTTGTTTTGTTTTTTTATATACACAAATTTATTGTGTCATAAAATTTTGCTCAAACTACAGTTCTACAGTGATGGTGTTTGGGAAATAGGTTTTTATGTAGTTTTTTTAGATGTAGGATATTATTGAAGAAATTTTTTTTTGTATTTGGGAAGATACTTAAGTTTTTTTGTGATTGGATGTGATGTTTGTGAGAGAAAAAGTGAAATAATTATGAGCTTGGATATGATATTTTGTTTGGATGTGTTTTTTTTGATTTTGTAAAATTTTTGTCTTTTAGTGAAAAAAATGAGAAAAAACCCAACTACAATTCTTTCCAAACACCGCCAATACTTCTGATTGTCCTACTGATTGTAAAATCAGAAGTATTATGCAACGTTCTAGATTTTGGAGAAAAAAAAAAGGAGTAATGATCCAGAGAAAATTCACATAATCAAAGAAAATTTGCATAGCCCAGGGAAAATTCACAGTCCAGAGAAAATTCACACATCCAGAGAAAATTTACACAATCTAGAGAAAATTCACATAGTCTACAGAAATTTCAATCTGATTTCAATCTCAAAGAGAGAGAGAGAGAGAGAGAGAGAGAGAGAGAGAAGTGACCTCAAGAAATTCATCGTGCCTTCTCTCAAGTGTGTTGGGATCAGTTTATAAGAAGACATCAAACTTGACAAGTGAAAAAAAAACAACTGGTCCATTAGAACGTTCAATGGTTGATTTACTTTGTTGGTAGAGTAACCCAACCAAAGTCTTAAGTTATCTATATGCAACCTGTTTGTTTGGACGAAAAGAAGGGAGAAAGAAAAGCACTGCAGGCTGGGATTTTAGGGACAAAAAATGACTTATAAAACCTATACAACATTATAGCAATATGAAATCATCATACAATTTTTTTCACATTTATAACTAGGATGGCACGAAACATATGGGAAGAAGAAGAAGAATGATCGCTGAGATCAATGAACGAATCACCAAGGATCGATGAGCTCCCATAGAGTTAGAGACAGAGAGAGGGAGGGGATTTTGGAAGTTGGCATGGAAGAGAATCAAATTTCTCTGTGATATATAGGGTTAGGGTTGAGGGACCTTAGACATCACAAAATAATATTGTGAACTTTATTTATTACTAAAAATGGGATAGGGCCTCAGACTAATTTTCCCAATTATATTTGCCAAGCCAATCTTCATCCTTTTCTTTGGACTAGTGGTTGGGCACATGCGTTATACGTGATACGTGATCAACTATTAATACTGTAATTATGGGTATCTTTTAAATTGGCATGTGATATGTATATATAGTATGGAGACTTGTAGGGATAAATTGATTTATGTCTAAAATACAATTAAGTAAGAAATGAATACATATTTGGCTGAAGAATTTAAATGATAAATAATAAATTTTTTTATAAATATAAACATTAATTTATAGCTAGATTATTGTTTCACAATTTTATCTTAAACAATAAATAATAAGCAGGTCCTTTGAATATATAGTATTACACAAATATTTTTCTATCAACTTCCCACTTCAATTTTTCATAATCCGTACTTGTAATACAATTGAATTTATGAAATTAATTGCACAGTTGTATAATTTTATTTAATAATTCATCTCATAATACAAATTCATTCACTATTGCATATTATTGATCTAAGAATGCATTCATATCAATCTGTAACATATTTTTATATATCAAGAGTTGTTAAGTCTCGTTTCTTGTGCCACGAATATCTTGTATGATAAAAAATATAATATTAGTCATTAGTATACTTTCATTCATGTAGAAAATGTGAAATAGTTTTTTTTTTTTTTTTTTAAATGGAATGATATTGTAGTTTAATATTTCGATCGATATAGGAATTTCATAATTATTTTCACAATGTTTATAGATTCATGTTTGTAAAGTTACTTTCATAAAACTGTCAAGTTACCTAATTTATTATAACATCTGTAAGTAATCAGGATATTACAAAAATTGATTGAAACTTTTTATTTAATATGCTTATTTTCTGTATTATTGAGTTGTTGCGATAATGTATGGGTATCATTTGAATTTGTCCTTATAATTTGACTAAAATGTGTACATGTAATACATTATTTTCTTGAACTTCATAACAATTCATGTTTTAGCTCTTTTAACTTTATTTGGAGAGCATGTTACAATAGATCTTATGTAATTTTTGTTTCATCATTTTCTTGTTTTTCTTTTTGTTCACCATTATAGCTCATTATAATAAAAATATTTTGATTAGCAAGAATTTGAGGCGATATTATATTGTTATGAATTTCAAAATTTATTTTCTCTCAATAATATGATTTTTTTTGTGAGAAAAAAAGTACAATTATTGTCGTAATGGAATATTTTGCAAAGTTTTGGTTTATTATTGAAAGTGTTTGGTGTGGGTACTTGTTTATATAACATATTGAACATAAGTTGATAGGAGAATAATATACAATTCTTTAGTTTTTTTTTTCTATTAAATATAACTATATTACTAAAGCGATACATGCTAAAAAATTAAAGTATTCAATAGCAATATAACATTACAGATTGACAATTTATGAATATAGTAACATCTATAAATTTATATTTATATGTTTTTTTAATATATTTATATATGTATACATTCACACATATAAGATATCACAAAAGTAATATGTGAAATGTTTTGTAACAATATAATACAGGTAACAATGAAAAATTAATTACTCATAATTAAATAGTTGGTTATAATGTAGATATTTAGTATTACATTTTTGTGTGTATGCACCATTTTTTAATTAGATTATTAAATTCACATAAAAATTGAAAGGAATTTGTAAATAATTTGTGTAAAATTATAGATTAGTGAAAAAAGATTTAAAAAAAAAAAAGAAATTTATAGTATTTGGTTTGGTTTGTGTTTTTTAAACTTTCGTTTTGAATTTTTAAGTTTTCATATTTTTTTGTCTTTGACATTGTTTTTTTTTTTTTTTTAATAACTCTTTTACTATTTTCTTTTTAGATTCACTTAATTTAATACTTTTTTATTTTACTTTTATATTTAGATTCAATTAATCTAAATACACTAAGAAAATAATTTATTGTGTATTCTTTTTGGAAATAATAATAATAATAATATATATATAATAAATCAGTACATGTTTGAATTTATAAATTTTTTTACCAATATTTTACTTTTTAATGCTATTTTGATGATTAGATATTAGATTTTTATCTAAAAATAATTTAAATATAAAATATGAAGAAATTCCAGTATCTTTAATCACTAAAACTGAAATAATATGAAAAATCAAAAATTGAAAAATAGATTTAAAAAATAAAACCAATGAAAGTGGTCATTCTTTAGAATTTTGGTATCATATTTTGATTATTAAAGTATCACGTAAAATATTACAGTTCATAAATATAATTTAAACAAACAAAAAAAGCAAATGAAGATAATCTGCGAAATTTGAGATGCATCACAAATCTCTGTGTTAAAAACGCATGAGATTTTCTATGTCTAGATTCAAATGAATACATACAACTTTAAGATTCAACCAAAATTATTCACAGTGATTTGATCCATGATAGACAATTGTAAATATTATATATATATATATATATATCAGTATAAAAACAACATATGAAATAAGAAAGAGTAATTATTTTTTCTCTTTCATGATCATCAATGTAAAAAATCAGGAGATGACTTTTTTTTTTTGGTTGATAAGAAGTGATACGATTTGCTTTTATTTATATAGGACTCTTGGAAGTAGATATATTATTTTTGAGTGTTCAACTCCAAAAATAAAGAAATATTTGGTTTATATAGAACTTTTCATGATTTTTAGAAAATATAGTAGATTTGAGAAAGTAAAATTGAAATTTAAAAAAAGTAAAATATATGACAGGCTCTTCACACTTTTGTAATATAATAATAATGATAATGATAATAATAATAATAATAGTAGTAGTAGTAGATAGATTATGCCTCAAAATCTTTTTATACTATGTGATTTTATTAGAGGGACTTAATTCTCATCAAATTATAAAGTGATATAAAACAATAGTCAGGAAATATGAAAAATGAGACAAACAATCAAGGAAAGGTTATCAGTGCATGCACCACATAACAACACACAAATATATATATATATAATATTTACCACAAAGTGGTATAAATTTTTTTTTCATAACTTTAAAATGTACATTATAAATTTTTATTTATAATTTTTATCACAAAGTGACAAAACAAATGTTACAAAAAAAAAAAAATGACAGTTTTCACCATCAAAAATTGTGACTTTCTTACAATATGTCACCTTTAAGAATGCAAGCAACAACCTTACCCGATTATGTGAATTTTTAGGGTTCCTACACTTTAATGGTTTTGTGAATTTTTAATTGAGGTTAAAGATAAACTATTCACTATATTTGATAGAGTTCTTAAAATCCTTTTTTTTTTAATTTTTAAAAAGACTAAATTAATTTAGTAAAAAAAATTAAAAGTACTCATTATTTTTATTTAATTTTCTATTTTTGGGACAAAAATAAATTTGAATATATATATATATTGTTTTTATTTTCATAGAACTAGTTTCTAATTTTCTCAAAAATTATTTTCTGTTTTTTTAAATAGAAATTAATTTGACCAAAACAAACACTAAAATATATTTACAAATTTTAAGAAATTATTCCCCCCCCCAAAAAAAAAAGTAGAAAGCCATATGAATTTTATGGCTATTTTTACTTTTTTTAATTTTTTACCGAACTAATTATTATTTTTTTTAAAAACAAATATGCAAATCCATATGGATGTTTTGTACTTTCTTTTCTCCTTTCATTTTTTTTTGTTTAACATTAAAAACATCTCCCTGGAAAAAGTAAAAGAAAAATTAGCAAAATTGTTATCCACTTTTTAATTAGTAAAAAGTAAAGAAAAAATTAGTGAAAAGTCTATCTTCATAGATTTCTATGGAATTAGTTTCAAGAATTGATTTGCTCTGTTGTTAAGGATATAATAAGAAAAAGTTTTGGTAAAAAAGATAAATTATTATTTTGGAGAATTTTTTTTTTCCTTTTATTTTCACCCTTGTATTGTTATATACTCATACACCATCACTGTCGGATCGTAGTCGGACACCGTTGAAAAAGTCATCGGTGGTGATGATGATTTGGACAAATGGATAGATTAAGTGAACAGAAAATTACCACGTAAACAAATGAATGAATAGATAAGTGTCACATGAACAGATAGATGATATTTGGACGAATGGATGATATGTGAACAAATGGATAATGATTTAACAAATAGGGAACAAATGGATAATGATTGAACAAAAAGGGATACTATTATTACCTTTACAGCCTCAAAATACTTAACGTTCCTCAACAGATTAGCAAATTTTTGGATTTATATCAAAGCTGAAAGCAATGCATCAACATAACATGTCCATCCACGTAATGGATAAAAATAGGATGCAAATATTGATTAGGATAAACCTTGTTTTTAGTATACAGAATGGAGTAGCCATCTTCTCAATTGAACTAATAATTGTTTCCCACATATGACACCAAATTCTATGGAGAAAAAATAGGACCTACACTATTGTTGAGGATATTAATGAACTGATGACCAACACTCATAAACTAGGATAGTTTTTGAATCTTTAACATATTTTTATCTTATTAGGACATTTAGATGGTATAGATCTGTTCAAATTATAAAACACTGGATGGAATATATTTTAAAAAAAATATCTTATATTTACATTTTTTTACTTTTCTCTCTTACTTTTTCCTTTTCTTACCTATCATTTCATGATCCCATAATCTTACATTCCTTCCTTCCTCCCTCTTTTCTTTTTATTTTCTTATTTTCTCCTATTTTTATTTCTCTCTCTATTTATTTATTTTTTATTTTTTATTTTTTTGTTCACTTATTTTTATTTACATCGTACCTTTAGGTACAGGCACACACTAGTAAATCTACAAAATAGAATATCGTTAGTATCTTAGTTAGCCTAGGTCGACTGGACACTTTGCTACCTAAGTGAGAGGGTAATTTGTGTAGCCAAATTGGGCCGAGCTAGGTTGGAGTGGCGATCAAAGATGTTTTTAGGACCTAGCTACGAGACATAGCTATAGGACCTAGCTACGGGACCTAGCTACAGAACCAAGTCATTGGGCCAAGCTACAGGACCTAGCTTTGAGACCGAGCTACAAGACCTAGCTACGGGACCAAGTTATTGGACCTAGCTATAGGACCTAGCTACGAGACCGAGCTACAAGACCTAGCTACGGGACTAAGTTATTGGACCTAGCTACGCGGCCTAGCTATGAGAACTAGCCACGGGACCTAGCTACGGGACTTAGCTACTTCCTAGTGGCGGTCAACACTATGGCCGAGCTACCAAGCAAGGTAGTCAAATGGAGAGAAGAGCTGAAGTAACTTGGTTGACTGCAATGTTAGCCGAGGTAAAGATATCAGCCGAGGTAAAGGTGTCAGCTGCGGTAAAAATAGCTTAGCAAGTGGATCGCAAGTGTTAGCTCGGTCCAAGTGTAATGACGGTCACCGCAGTCGTAGCGCGCTATAGTTAGCTTGGTCGTAGTATTTGGAGCCAAGATATGATAGCTTCTCATGGTGGACCTCGCTTTGGTTAGCGCGGTCTTAACGCGCCATAGTTAGTTCGGTCCAAGTCTGAAAAGGGATTGGCAAGTGTTACCACAGTCCAAGTGTGATTAAAGTCACCAGACGGAGTAAAGGTAGTTATCTCGGTCATGGTATTCAGAAACAAGGTATTTGGGCTTCTTGCGGTGGACCTAGCTATCGTTAGCTTGGTCAGGGGTTTACTACGGTTAGCACGATAGTCAGTAAACACCACAGTTGGAATATGTCAAACTGAGGTACACGCAGTGAAAGGAAGAACCGAGCTAGCTGAAGCTCGATCTAGTCTGCGGCTTTAGCATGGTCATGTTAGCTCGGTCGTATTGGAATCCGACCATGGTAAAACCATCTCACTTGGTTTAAGTAGTGAGGGGGGTGTTGAAGGATAAGCATTATCTTTCAGGAATGTAATTCCTAGGAGGACCCTACATGGAGGAGTAAGAGTCCTACTAAGATTGTGCCACGCAGAACCTATGAAAGCTCACAACATCACCTATGGAGAGGTAACACAACTTTGATTCCCGAGTACACAGAGTTTTTTGTCTATTTGTCTATTTTTCTGACTTAGGCATCGGAGAGGTATCCGGCACACACCCGCCGGCTAGCTCACATTTGTGTTTTCAGGGAGTAAAGCGACGTTGTACGGAGGAGCGCAGACTTGATCAACAGGATTATACGAGAAGAATATTTCGTGCTCGTACAATTGGCGCCGTCTGTGGGAACATCAGACTAGAACAAAACCTCTTGATCAAGTTTTCCTTGCTAGTAAGAATCAATGGCGCACAACGAAGATTTGTCGCAGTCCGCCATCGACGGACAAACTCCAGAAGGGGGTGAGAGGCGTGAAAGTTTGCCTCATATCCCTTCCATGGCAGATTTGGAGCCCCAATGACAGAACCCTAGGAGGGATACTAGGGAGAGGTGAAATAATAGCCCCCGTCGCCCTCACTCACAAAGTCTTGACAGACAAAGGCAAAGAATTGATCCTCAAGTTTTGGAGGACCACGTGAAGGAGCAGGACGAATTGATACGACGGATGGCGGCGGACATGGGGTCTATGAAACGCCAGATCAAAGGAAAAGAGGTGGCGACAAGAGAGGGGCGCAAAAGCAAAACGTCCTCTCGCCACTCAAAAGATCGTGGTAGGCATACCACACTATCACGAGCAGAGAGTAGAAGCCTCAGAACAGGCGATACTCAATCCAAAACCTCCAAGACTCGTTGCTCCAGGTCTGAGAGAACGAGATCTGAGAGGTCTTGCACTGAGGGAAGCACCTATCAGCCCTCACACACGCACCAAACATCATCCAGGCAGACGGAGTTGCCTAGATCATCCGACTTACGAACCGTGCTAGAAGAAAGGGCACGATGGAAGGAGGACACTAGGGCGCACGACCCTCGCAGAGTTTCTGTCCTTCAGCGGTTGGCTCCTCGGACGCATGGAAGCGTCGAGGTTGGAATGCCAATACCGCGCCCTGCCTATGAACCAACAGACAAAGCATTAGCGAGGCTGCAAACCTCGCCGTTCGTTCAGGCAATTGAGAACGCGCCCCTACCTTCAGGCTTCCTCCAGCCCAAATTCACCACGTACGAGAGGAAGGCAGACCCCTACATGCACCTAAGCCACTTCCGCCAGGTTATGGCAGTATATCGGCGAAACGAGGCTTTGATGTGCATCCTCTTCTCATCTAGCCTTGGCGACCTAGGCTTGACTTGGTTCGAAAAGCTTCCTAAAGGCAACATAGCCTTATGGGCGCAATTGGCAGAGGCGTTCGTAACAAGGTTCAGAACGAACACCAAAACCCCGGTGGAGATCAATCAGCTACTCTCCATCGACATGGGCGACAATGAGACGTTAAGATCCTACAATAGCCGCTACTGGGAGACCTTCAACCAGATTGGGGATTGCCCCACCAATCTCGCCATCGCACAATACAAAAGAGGTCTTCCAGTCGGAAACAGGTTGAGGGACTCAATCACCATGACGCCATCCCATACGATGGAAGCCTTGATGGAGAGAGTACACCAACATATTCGCGTGGAGGAAGATGGCAACCGCGCTAAAGTAAAATCTGGCACAACCGCAATACCAGATAAAAAGACTACGGCAAAAGTCAACGCGATAGAACGTCCAAGCAGAAACGGGCAAGGCAGGCGGGACAATGGAGAGGACCAAGACAAAAGGAGGTTGAGAGTCCGCACTGCCATTACCACGGTGTTCAAAAAACCGATCTATCGGATTCTCAGCGAGATTCGCAATGAACCTTTCGTCCGATGGCCTACTAAACTGTGAAAAGCACAAAGAGACTATGACGAGAGGTCGTGGTGCACCTTCCATGATGAAAAGGGGCACCACACTAAAAATTGCACACCATTAAGGCATCATTTGGAGGAGTTAGTGGCAGCTGGGTACCTGGACCAATACATAGAAGGAGGGACACAGCCACCTCCCCAGAACCACAACAACCCAAATGGGATACCGGTCGACGCTCCACCTCAAGGCGTAATAAACGTAATACATGGAGTATTCGAACCTGAGCGAGTATGTGAGCTCAGGGGGATGATCAAAAAGGCTGAGCACTTAAGGAAGGTACTAAGTGCACAACCTACCATCAAAAAGGAGAGAACAAAACCCACAAATGTCATATCTTTTTCGGACAAAGACTTAGCAAGGATATACTGCCCTCACAATGATGCACTGGTCGTCACTCTACGCGTCAAGAATTTCGCAATCAAACGGATTTGATCGACCAAGGAAGCTCATGTGAGATAATGTATTACGAAACCTTCAAACAATTGAAACTAGAGGATAAAGACTTGGCGCCTGCAACATCTCCCCTGATCGGATTCAACTCAATGCCAAAGTGGCCAGTGGGCAAGATAATCCTCCCAGTCAAGGCAGGAACCATGACAAAACAAGTAGAATTCTGGGTATTGAAAGTCCCTTCCTCTTACAACATAATATTGGGAAGGACATGGTTGCACGCCATGCGGTCGGTAGCTTCAACCTACCATCAAGTATTGTGGTTCCCCAACGATGCCAGGGTAATTGAAGAGGTTTTTGGAGACCAAATTATGTCCAAACAATGCTTAAATCCTGACAAATGGCGACTGCCAAAGGATATGTACAGCTGGTGCAAGAACTCAAAAGCAAGGAGCTGTTCACAGATGTTGGCAAGGCAGCTGAATAAAAGACAATTTAAGATTGGAGATTAGGTGCTGCGCAAAGTAATGGAAAACACTTTGGCACCCGGA
Organism: Camellia lanceoleosa; assembly: GCA_025200525.1. Lineage (NCBI taxonomy): Eukaryota > Viridiplantae > Streptophyta > Magnoliopsida > Ericales > Theaceae > Camellia > Camellia lanceoleosa. Next base: position 104,203,425 of record CM045758.1, read on the forward strand.
GATGGCAAGACTAGGGCCCAAATGGGAAGGACCATACGAAGTGGTTGATTAACAGGAAAAGGGGCATACCACTTGGAAGATGGAGATAGCAAGGTTATCCTCAGGCCGTGGAACACTGCCAATATCAAGTTATTTTATTTTTAGCTTTCCTATAGAGTACTTGTAATTTTTCTTTTCCTCAATAAAACAAGTAGTTTCCTTTTCAGCATAGATTGTTTTCTTTTGTAAAAGTTGTTTTAGCGAGCTAGGGGCATTAAAAGCAGCGTTGGCTAGAAAAACCAACACTTACCTCTCCTAAGCCAAGATAAGGATATCTAGGCTGCAGGAAGTTGGTAGGTTTGACCAACAAGTCTTTGCCCGACTTAGGGGGCAACCAAGAAGTTTGGCAGGAATAACCAAACGCTTAGCTCCATGTTGGCCAAAATAACCAACATTTAGCTCTCCTAAGCCAAGATAAGGATATCTAGGCTGCAGGAAGTTGGCAGGTTTGACCAATAAGTCTTTGCCCAACTTAGGGGGCAACCAAGAAGTTTGGCAGGAATAACCAAACGCTTAGCTCTATGTTGGCCTGAATAACCAACATTTAGCTCTCCTAAGCCGAGATAAGGATATCTAGACTGCAGGAAGTTGGCAGGTTTGACCAACAAGTCTTTGCCCGACTTGGGGGGCAATCAAGAAGTTTGGCAGGAATAACCAAACGCGTAGCTCTATGTGGGCCAGAATAACCAACATTTAGCTCTCCTAAGCCAAGATAAGGATCTAGGATGCAGGAAGTTGGCAGGTTTGACCAACAAGTCTTTGCCTGACTGGGAGGCAATGAAAAACTTTGGTTGGAATAACCAAATACTTCACTCAGGGTTGGCCAGAATAGCCAACTTTGAGTTCTCTTCAGCCGAGATCAGAATCTAGGCTGAAGAGGTTGGCTAGAAAAACCAACATTCATTGTTCTTCAGCCGAGATAAGGATCTAGGCTGAAGAGGTTGGCTGGAAAAACCAACTTTTAGTTCGTTTCAGCCGAGATAAGGATCTAGGCTGAAAAGTGGTTGGCTAGAATAAACCAACTTTTGGTACTCTTCAGCCGAGATAAGGATCTAGGCTAAAGAGTGATTGGCAGGGATAAGTAGATTGCAAGGTTGAGATCGAGATTGGTATCTCGGAAAGAAATTGTTATACTTCATACAAGTTATAGTTGAATAATGGATGCAGGCATAAACCAAACAGAAAGATGAGAAAATTGAAGATTTCATTCCAAACTGAAGATTTCATTCCAAAAGTGCATTACAAAAGGAGGGGCCATAGCCCGGTTACAAAAGCTTCCAAAGTTAGCATCCAAAGAAAAGAAAGTACATGGTCATGCAAAGAGGTCATCTAAATCGGCGTCCAATTCAACCCTGGCTTCACCTAAAGGTAGCTCGGTTATGGCAAGCACACTTTGGTTGAACTCAGTCGAAGGCACTGCATCAGACACAACAGGCAAAGATGGAATGGAGATCACTGGAGTTGGAGAGATGGATTGGCGATCGAGTTGGGCGTTGTTATCAGGTTCTTGGAATGCATCATCTTCCTCCTCAGCTTGAAGAAATTTTTGCTGAATGACATTTGCATAATCCACCATGGAGGTCGGTATAAAATATGGAGGAGGGTTTAGGAAGACCTCGGTCTCTTGGCTATGACCGAGTTGCGCCACAGCTACTTTCCACCCACACTTGAAGAAGAGGTCTTTGGCAGCCTCACATTGCAAGATATAGTATCACGGTTGAGCGTGCAAAGGTGTGCCTGGCCAACCTAGTCAGTCTACAAAGTGAAAAGGAAAAATATTAAGCACAGATCGTTGGACCGTGCTAAAAGAAACAAAGGCGAAATGAATAGAGTCCTCGCTCGGCTAAGTGGAACGAGGGATTTGTAGCCCAGTTGATGCTTATGGTGCGGCGTTCTTAGTTCAGTTTTGACTAAGTCAGAGAGTTGGTTTCGCCCCAAGTTATTGCTCGGTTGAAGAAATTTGAAGTTTTAGCTCATTTGTTAACAGGTAATCCCAAATCATGCTACGCAGATGGAATTAAGGGGCAATTGAGAGGGTAATTTATGTAGCCAAATTGGGCCGAGCTAGGTTAGAGTGGCGGTCAAAGATGTTTTTAGGACCTAGCTATAGGACCTAGCTACAGGACCTAGCTATAGGACCTAGCTACAGAACCAAGTTATTGGGCCTAGCTACAGGGCCTAGCTACAGGACCTAGCTACAAGACCTAGCTACGGGACCAAGTTATTGGACCTAGCTACAGGACCTATCTACGAGACCGAGCTACAAGACCTAGCTACGAGACCAAGTTATTGGACCTAGCAACGCGGCCTAGCTATGAGAACTAGCCACGGGACCTAGCTACGGGATTTAGCTACTTCCTAGTGGCGGTCAACACTATGGTCGAGCTACCAAGCAAGGTAGTCAAACGGAGAGAAGAGCCGAAGTAACTTGGTTGACCGCAATATTAGCCGAGGTAAAGATATTAGCCGAGGTAAAGGGGTCAACCGAGGTAAAGATATCAGCTGAGGTAAAGGTGTCAGCCGAGGTAAAGGTGTCAGCCGCGGTAAAAAGAGCTTAGCAAGTGGATCGCAAGTGTTAGCTCGGTCCAAGTGTAATGACGGTCACCGCGGTCGTAGCGCGCTATAGTTAGCTTGGTTGTAGTATTTGGAGCCAAGGTATGATGGCTTCTCATAGTGGACCTCGCTTTGGTTAGCGCGGTCTTAACGCGCCATAGTTAGTTCAGTCCAAGTATGAAAAGGGATTGGCAAGTGTTACCACGGTCCAAGTGTGATTAAAGTCACCAGACGGAGTAAAGGTAGTTATCTCGGTCATGGTATTCAGAACCAAGGTATTTGGGCTTCTTGCGGTGGACCTAGCTATTGTTAGCTTGGTCGGGGGTTTACTACGGTTAGCATGGTAGTCAGTAAACACCACAGTTGGAATATGTCAAACCGAGGTACACACAGTGAAAGGAAAAACCGAGCTAGCTGGAGCTCGGTCTAGTCTGCGGCTTTAGCATGGTCATGTTAGCTCGGTCATATTGAAATCTGACCATGGTAAAACCATCTCACTTGGTTTAAGCAGTGAGGGGCGTATTGAAGGATAAGCATTATCTTTCAGGAATATGATTCCTAGAAGGACTCTACATGGAGGAGTAAGAGTCCTACTAAGATTGTGCCACGCAGAACCTATAAAAGCTCACAACATCACCTATGGAAAGGTAACACAACTTTGATTCCCGAGTACACAGAGCTTTTTGCCTATTTGTCTATTTTTCTGACTTAGGCATCAGAGAGGTGTCCGGTACACACCCGCCGGCTTGCTCACGTTTGTGTTTTCAGGGAGTAAAGCGATGTCGGGAGGAGTGCAGACTTGATCAACAGGATTATACAAGAAGAATATTTCGTGCTCGTACACTAAGTTAGAACCACTTCTATAAAAGTAATTAACTTATTGTATTTATGATTTTGTAATATGAAATTGACCTTTTATGGATGTGTCACTTAGAGAATTAAATAACTACCACGAGATTGTTTCTCTGTTAGTTGTGCGATAATGCCCGTTACTTGGAGGTGATTATCCTCATCCAGATACACTATTGTTGGGATGCCCCATCATATTCTCCACCCAAATGACTTAGCTGAGTGGACCTAGCAAAGAATAATGCCACGTGTATGATTTTTTCTCCTACACTACACTATGTTGCATCATAATACATCAACAAAACATCTTATGCTCTAATTTATTTTGCTCATAAGGGTATTCAAAATGTGTAGGAGGAGTTAAGTTGGACCCATTTAAATTAATTAGGTCCAATCAAAAAGTCCAAGGTTGGTGGGCTCGGATTTATTGACATCAAACGGGTCAGATCACTCTAATGGTGGTTATGATAGGATCATGTCTCCAAATCAACCACTTTTGCTCGAAACCATTCAAGGACTTCAAAATACTCAATAAGAGATTCTTACCACTCTTTAGAATCTCACTCACACCATGTTGGTGATGAGTTCTAACCTTGCACTGGCACCAAATGGAAATCAAACTAGAGGTGGAGTTATCCTCGCCGAAGTGCAAATCAAATCCAAGGAGAAGTAGACCATATTCAGCATGTGGCTCATGGCAACACAACAGCAGCAATACATGCTCAAACCACAGTAGGCGGCAGCAGTTTGCCCATACCCGGGCTCTATGGTGCACCAAGCCAAGATCTAATTGTGACTAAGGGAGGTTTCGGCGTAATGAATGGCGCACCGGCGACTATTGGTGTCTAGACAAATATAAGGGGCATGATGGCGCAAAAAGGAGCTTTGCCTGTACCTAATCTCGTTCCATCACCAATAAACACTACTCATATACCGAGTGGGCCTCCTTTAGCATTGACAACAAATTTACAAGCCTAACCCGGTATAGCTATGACGTGCAATGGACTTTATAGAACCAAATTCAATGTCCTATCACCAAATGGCTTGTCCATAAGTGCCGATGGCTAGTATCATCACATGTCTTAACCAATGGTGAATTCTCAACACCAAAATGGCCAAGCCGCTCCTGGCTCAGTTTTCGGGTCTATAAGCCAAGTTCCGGGAATGCCACCATCAAGTTCTTTCCCTCAATAATTTCTTACCCTTGTTGATGTGCAAGTTATGTTCGATCTCAAACGGGGCAAAAGGACTTTACCCTCCTTGCCTGACCTGGATGTTAAGCCACCATACCCTATTAAGATGCTGAGTTATCCATACCCCGAGGGATATACGGTGCCAAAGTTCATCAAATTCGATGGCAAACAACGAAATGCTCGAGAACATGTTGTGCGGTTCATCGAGACTCTGGGTATTCATGGTTCAAACCACGTTCTTCGGCTAAGAGAGTTCTCTAAGTCCCTCACTGACCGAGCATATAGTTGGTATGTTAACTTGGCCCCAAACTCTATCCAAAGTTAGGAGAAGATGATCAACAAATTGCATGCCAAGTTCTTTCAAGTGGCTAAGAAGGTGACCACACTTACATTATGTAAGAAGAAGCAACAAGAAAGCGAGGACCTCTTTGACTACGTCAAAAGGTTTCAGGATAAGGTTGTTGATTGCCATGAAGCTGTAGATTAAAGTTATCTGGTTAAATCTGTCTAGAGGGGGCATTGAACAGATACAAATTGTTTCTAGTTAATCATAAGCTACCCACCTTCTCGGCACTAATAGAAGCAGCTCAGAACATTAGCACTCCTCAGGCTCAGGAGTCTGAATTTAAAGTGAGTTACAAAACTAGCTTTAAATCGTCTCGTGGACCTATCGGTGCTACTACTTCTGCCCCCGATACCCGGAAGTCACAAGGAGGGGGTCATAGAGGCCAGAAAAGGAAACAATATAGTAGTGAAAAGGGCAATGTTTCTTATCCATGTGGAATCGAGGAGGTAAAAGCTCTAGTTAAGGAATGGGTGGTCGATGGAGAGCTAAAATTGCCTTATATTGAGGAAATTCTATCAAAGAAGGACCGCGAGAGCCCCGAGTTTTGTGCCTATCATCGCACATTGAAACATCTGACAGAGAAGTGTTGGACTCTCAAGAAAATTTTCAGAGATAAAGCCGCAGCGGACGAATTAAGGTTCAAAAGGTAGGGAACTCAAGACATTTGAGAACAACCATATCCTCAGCACCGAGACAATGGCAAGAATGTTGCTATGATAGCATATGAAGGCCCGATGATTGAGGATATCGCCAATCTCGATGACAACAATTGTTATCTAGACGACATCTTCGAGCCCGAGGGTGAACAAGTTTATTATGGAAGTGCTCTTGATCCAAAGGGCAGAGCCTTTATGGCTCATGTCGAAGGTCCTTTCAATCCAAAAGGAGGAGAAGAATACTACGAAAGAAGAAGACATCATGTTTATGTGGCATCCTATTTTGAAAAGATCGAGGAGATGGTTAACTACGAGCCTCCAAGAGTAGAGAAAGATCCGGATCACTACGCCAAAACCCTCCAAGACTGTGTAAAATTGAAACAATTCTTCGACCAACTTGGGCTTTCCAGGGTGGCAAGAATAGAAATCACCAAGGCTATCATCAATATAGCCAAGGCACACCATGAGGAATGCATGTCTGCTGAGGGATCCATCCTGAGGAAGGCAAAAGAGCAATCTAGTGCCATTACTTTCTTCGAGACTGACTTGATGTATCCCTTTTCTCACAACCACCAGCTTTATGTGACTGCTTACATTAACAGGGTTGAGTTCAAAAGGGCCTTTCTAGATAGTGGAGCCTCTATCAACATTATAACCCGCACTACTCTAGAGAAGGCCAGAATCTCTGAAGAGCGCATTATGAAGCAGCCGATAGTCATCATTGGCTTTGGTAGAGAAATGAGAGTTACTATGGGATGTGTAACAATTGATTTAGCCGTCAGAGAGATTCGCTCGGCCACCAAGTTCCATATTATCGACCCTGAGACAAACTATCACATCATTCTAAGGAGGACCTGGATACATAGATATGGGGCTGTACCGTCGAGTTATCATCAGTGTGTTAAGGCTAAATGGGGAAAGAAGATGGTGACAATTTAGGCTACAACAAGGCATTTTGAAGCTCATTATTCTGATGCCATCTACTTCACTGTCTGTTGAAGAAAATCCCACCACCTCTAAGCCTCGGGGGGTCAAAATTCCTTGTTGGGAGGATATCAAAGATGACAAGGAGCTAAAGGTAGAATCAAGTAAGCAGACAACATCCCGACCAGAAAGTCCGCTTATTCTTTGAAAGGTGATGAAAGTTCGAGAAGGAGGCAAAATGGTGTACTATTTGTGAAGGTGTGGGAAGTCAATTTCTTGAAATTGACTCAGGAGTCAAAAGAAGAGCCTCGATGATGGCATAGTAATAAAGCCTAAAGTGGCTCGAGAATGCATGCAAGGCAATTGGCGAAGCCCAAACAACTTGTTGAACTAGATCTAAGTGATGGGCAAGATGCTCCAAGGCCGATATTCATAAGTTCATGCCTTAGCCTAGAAAAGCGGGAGCAGTTGTTAAAGTTGATAAGCCGGTACTCGGATGGGTTTGCTTGGTCATATAAGGAAATGCTCAGACTAGATCCTGACCTAGTCTCCCATTATCTTGATGTGTTCCCAAACTCCAAGCCAATCAAGCAAGCTGCTCAAAAATATCACGTAGATCTCGAAGAGAAAATTAATGAGGAGATTGAAAAACTTCAATAGGCAGGTTTTATCCGGCCAATACAGTACCCTACATGGTTGGCGAACATAGTGCCAGTGAAGAAAAAAATGGTCAAATCAAAGTATGTGTAGACTTTCGAGATTTGAACAAATCTTGTTCAAATGATGAATTTCCTCTACTTCACATCGATACTCTTGTGGATTCCATCTCAAGACACCTGTCACGACCCAAACCCGCCCCTATAGGTTTGGCACCGTAACCGGCCAGTAATCCGAGGATTACCTACGGCCTCTTAATAGATTAACAAATATTAAGGGGCTGCGGAAGCAATAATGTAAAATAAGCAAGGTCTAATGAGCTGTGATGACGTACATGGGACAGAAAATTCAAAACTTATTTATATACATAAGCATGCCAGTCAAGTACACCAATATGTACAGAATATTCACAACTTGTATTCCCAAGATCCGACATTACAAACATGAACATTGACTAGCATGAAACAAAATAGCCATGGCATAAGGCTTCGACCAGAACCTCCTCAGAAGGCACAACAGTTGGCTGACAAAAAGGAACAGAAGGCCCTCAACTTTGGCCCTAGTCATGTGCCGGCTCACCTACATATATATAGTAAACTGTGAGCGAAAGCCGAGTGAATAATAAACAGAGTAAAGGGGTTTCAATGAATGAGTCCATACAGCTTTCGGAAATCAATTCATATTGTATCAAAATCATGCTTGATCAGATCATATATATATAGGCAGAAATCATAAGTCATGGTTACATTTACGTGATACATCCATTAGCAAAACTAAACAGAACGCGCAATGCGTAAGGTTATGAATAACCTCCTTAGTTTCCGCGAAGGAACCTCCGGATCTGGGTAACAAGACAACTAAGCCCCCATGCGGACCTCCGATACGGGCATTAGTGCACAAACATAACGCATAAGGCGTAACACAACAGGACGCATGAAGCGTAAAGTTCCACGAAGGAACCTCCGATACCGGGTCACGGCTATAAATCTCACATGGCACTAAGGATGTCACGGATACATGTCAAAAATTGGACAATCATTCATTGTACATAACATATCATTTCAGAAAACAGATCTCATTTTGTCACACGAAAAATAAGTACAGTTGAACTTGTCTTTACTAAGTTATTACTCACTGTGGGCGTTGAAACAGACAGGCGGAGCCAAAAGGTCAAACAGAGTGCGGCACGTGACCTACATAACACATAACAGACATATACATGAAACACACGTTCTAGCTTATACAAAACTTTTGTCATTGGTTCTAAGTGTGTTCCTACCATTGAATTCCCCTTATAGAGTCTTAAACATGGCCTAGGAATGCCTAGGATGGAATGAGGATGCAAAAATGCACTTTTAGGCACTTTACAAAATTTTCAGAAAACAGGGGTCTCGCTCGAGCGTGGCTTTCTACGCTCGAGCGGACATGCAGACAAAGGGTCTCCGCTCGAGCGTGAATTCCGTCGCTCGGCGGGTGTCTTCTGATAAAAATCTTTGGATGCTCAAAATTTACGCTCGATGGACGCTCGACCCTCGCTCGAGCGTAAGACACAAGTCCTCGCTTGAGCGTAGGTTCCCTCGCTCGAGCAGACTGTGAACTCATGCAAAGTACTGGATGCATGCATTTCACGCTCGAGTGTTACTTTACTCGCTCGAGTGGAAGGCATGATCGCAGAGTGTTCGCTCGAGCGTGGAGTTCCTCGCTCGAGCGTGGGTCCAAAATCTGGAAATTCCAAATTGAACTCCAATGCTCAAATCCAACTTTTAACCATTCAAAACTTAACCCCTTGGGCTTAATTTCTGGAAAAACATTTCAAACTCATAGTACAACAAGTTTCAAAAGCCAATTTGTAAAATCAATGCCCATGGGTGAGACAATTTGATCATAATTTCAATAAATCACCAAGAACAAAGTTTAAACAAACATGCATGAGTCCAAATTAATTTCAAAGCTCTAAAATATGATCCAAAGAAAAATTAAACTTAGAATTTTGATGAATTCAAGGACCTTAGCAAAAATATGACCATGCATGTGAAGATTTGATACTAAACACCTTCAATTTCTAAGAACATGTTCATGCATGCATGCTATGGACTTCAATTCAACATGTTAAACCCAATTCTAGCTCTAAACACTAATCTAACTATGAACCATGCAAGAAGTGATCTAGACTCACAATTAAGAGAAGAATCTCCTACCTTAAACCTTGAAATCAAAGTGTGCTAGCTCAATTTGTTGTTATCTTCCAATTTCTTCTAAGTTTCCAAGTTAATTCTTGAGATAAGACCCAATTTCCCCCAATTCCTCTTCTCCCTCACGTTTTTCTCTCTTGTTGAGGCTCAAATGTGTAAAATGAAATGCAAAGGGTGAGTTAGTGGAGTAAAACAAGAATATATGTGGTATTTGGCTCAAATCACATAGATGGCATTATTTTAATCGAGTTTAATCGCCCCAAACCGAATTTTAATTAAACCCACCATAAAATCACATAAAATCTAACTAGTCTAAAACACTAATCAATTTCGGAATCGGGTGCCGATAAGGCTTCCAATTCGCAATTTAAAGTTTAAAACACGAACAGATATTTCGACACCGGACAGATAGAAACACATAATTCATACAATACATATGCAAATTAATTCCAAATTCCCTCTTAATTACTATTAGGCATAATTAAGTACCAATTAGCGTTAATCAGGGTCAAGGTTATTACAACACCAGATGTTCTCATTCATGGATGGATTCAGCAGATACAATTATATTAAAATGGTCGAGGAGGACGCAGAAAAGACTACTTTTATAACACCTCTCGGGAATTTCTTCTATACAGTCATGCCTTTTGGACTCAAGAATGCTGGAGTAACCTACCGGCCTATGACTGCAATCTTTCATGACATGATCCATCATGAGATGGAAGATTATGTTGATGATCTGGTGGTAAAGTCCAAAAAAGAAGAGGACCATCTCCGAGACCTTGAGAAAGAATTCAGAAGGTGCCAGAAATTCAAAATGAGGATGAATCCTCTTAAATGTGCTTTCGGAGTGACGGCCGAGAAGTTTCTCGGGTTTCTTGTATATAGAAATGGTATTGAGGCGGATGAAGACAAGGTCAAATCAATCAGAAGAATGCCTCCCCCGCATTCTCAAAAGGAGTTAAAGAAGTTTCATGGGAAGGTGTCTTATATTCGGAGGTTTATTTCAGCACTTGCAAAGATCTCTGCCCCCTTCAGCTCTTTGTTAAAGGGAGACGCCAAGTTCGAGTGGAGCCAAGAGCACTAAAAGGCCTTCGAGAGAATAAAGGTGACCTTGACCTTGCCTCAGAACATGATAACCCCGCAGCCCGGGGCGCCTCTAATGTTGTACCTAACTTCAACCCCGAAGTCCATAGGGGCATTATTAGTCCAAGATGTAGGTGGAGTAGAACGCCTGGTGTATTATATCAGTCGGAAGATTCAAGAAGTAGAAGTCCGATATACTCCAGTAGAGAGACATTGTTTAGTCTTGGTATTTACTGCCTAAAAGCTCAGGTATTACTTCTTAGCACATCAAATTCAGATTGTTACCAGAAGTGATCCAATTCGATACTTCGTCAATAAGCCTGCTCTAATTGGGAAGATGGCAAGATGGTTGTTAGCACTAGGTGAATTCGAGATCACATGTGTAATTCCCAAGGCAATCAAAAGCCAAGCCTTAGCCGATCTCCTTGCCCAATTTCCAAATGGCGACTATGAGCCAGTAAATGAAGAATTAAGAGGAGAAGTGCATGCAACTATGGTCTCCGAGGAAAGCTTTTGGACATTGGGCTTTGTGACGGAAGCGACGGAGGAAAGGTGGAACCGAGATAGTCCTTACAAGTAAAAATGGAGAAAAGTTGTATTTGTCTTATAAACTGGACTTCCATTGTTCAAATAATGAAGCCGAGTATGAGGCTCTTATTTTAGGCTTGATAGAAACTGAGAAGCACAGCATCAAGAAGATTCGGATTCGGGGGGACTCAAAACTGATAGTGAAGCAAGTTTCAGGACAGTTCGTCTTGAAAGAGCTTGTCTTGGCAACATACCATACGACGGTCCAAAGGCTTCTTGACAAATTTCAAAAGGTCGAAATAAAGCATGTGCCTTGTTCCAACAACAAGTTTTCAAATACCCTCACAACGCTAGGGGCAAGAGTTGACATTCCAAATGAGGAGGCGATAATTGTTATCAAGAAGAGAATAGAGCCTTCAGTAATACTCGAGAACAAAGACCTTCCGAAGGATTAGAGAGAAGAAGTCCTCTAACAATTCAGAAACAAAGTCGAAAAATTGACTATAGCCAAGCTTGCTCAATTCCTAATCATCCAAGGTGAACTTTACTTCTAAGGAAATACTAAATTCCTAGCTCGGTGTGTTGGCCAACAAGAAGCAAGCTTCAGACTACAACAGATTCATGAAAAGTCCTGCGAGGATGGGGATATTAGTTTATATAGAAGAATCTAAAGACAAGGCTATTATTGGCCCGAAATGGAGAAGGCCTCGAACTAACTATAGAAAGAATGCCCCAAATGTCAGTCATACATCCGAGGAGATGAGAGTTGTTTCGAAATTGATACCCCCGACGGGAGACAAGTCTACATTGACTATCTCAAGGAGGGGACATTACCTGAAAACCTGAGGGACATTGCACATCTCAAGAACAGAGCGAGGAGATACTTTCTTAATCAGAACAAGCTTTATAGAAAAAGCATTGAGGGCACTTCCCTGAGATGTCCTTTCAAGGAGGAGTCAGACCTAGTCCTCGGAAGAGCCCATGAAATTGAACATCAAGGAGGGGCTCGATTGTTCGAGCAACTGATATGCCTTGGGTATTATTGGCCGACCATGGAGTTAGATGCCTCTTATCACGTGAAAATGTGCCATATTTGTCAGAACACGGAAACTTGATCCATATGCCAACCGTAGATCTATATAGCATTCAAACGCCGTGGCTATTTTATACCTAGGCTTTTGACCTTATAGGGCCTATCTCCTCATCATCCAAATGATATAAATGGATCCTTGCAGCTATGGAGTTGAGCACAAAATAGGTCAAGGCAATCCCTTTGAAGAATGCTACTAGGCCCACAGTCGCAAACTTTATTAAGGAAAATATCATCTGCAGGTTCAGAGTACCAAACACCATCCTCTCGGACAATGGCACACCCTTCATAAACAAGCATATGAAGAGCCTCCTAGTGTCATGACCCGAGCCCGCCCCCATGGGTTGAGGATATAACCGGCCAGTAATCCTGAGATCACCTACGGCCTCAAACCAAACCAGACATAACTTATCAGAGTGAAGATGGCCAAACAGAAGCAAAATTTAAAACTTTGTCCATAGAGTTGTGCTTACATGGCACATCATAACAAACCATACATATATATATATTAATAACTCACATCAAAATGTGTACTATCACAAAGTTCTGTACATACAGGATCATTCAAGTCTAAGTCAGCCAGTCAAAACTATATACAAACATATTCAAAGTCCTCGCCGACATGACAAAATAAAACAAGATAGCAAAAGGGCGAAGACGGGTCTCGTGCGTGAGACGTAAGGGCTGACTCTTCAAAACCATGGTTGTTCCACGCAAACTTCACTCAAGCTGGGTTTGGACCTCTCTTGGCTCACCTACAAACACATGAATGAGCGTGAGCGAAAGCCCAGTGAATAATATCAAATAAAGAAGTTATACAGACGGTACGTAGAACAACATGTTTCAAACGGCCTTGGGCCCAATTCGTATTTCTATTTAGTATATATTCAAATTTAGGTCAAGTAACTGCGATTTCGAACACATCATACGGCCTCAGGCCTAATTCGTTCGTGTCATACTGGCCTTTGGCCCGTTTATCTTTTATTCAGATCAAACTAGCCTTTGGCCCATCCATTCTTTCATTCAGATCAAACTGGCCTTTGGCCCATTCATTCTATCATTCATGTCAGACTGGCCTTTGGCCCATTCATTCTGTCTTTCATGTCAGACTGGCCTTTGGCCCATTCATTCATTCATTCAAACTGGCCTTCGACCCATTCACTTATAGCAAACGGCCTTAGGCCCAACCATATAGCATAGCAAACATTTGTCCACAATTCAAAAAAACAAACTCATAAAACTTATAGAGAGATAAGCAATTGGACAAACGACATATTTCAAAATATCTTTATTAAGATATTACTCACAGTGATCGGCTGGATGATTTGCCTTGGAGCTTGAGCCTACATATCATATAACACACAAGGGTCACAAACTATTCAATCCGTTCCTTAATTCACATATTCCTCTTTAGGCTCCTTTCTTATCCTTAACTTATTTATAATGCTTAATGCATGCCTAAGAGTATTTAGAAGTGAAACAGAACGAAAAATGAAGCACGGGATGCATTTTCAAAATTTCAGAAACAAGGGTCCCCCGCTCGAGCGTGGACTTCCCCGCTCGAGCGGACCCATAAGGTCTACAAAAGTACTGGTTACATCATTTTTACGCTCGAGCGTGAACTCGGACGCTCGAGCTGAAGGTCATTCTATATAGCTCCCCCGTTCGAGCAGACATCTATGTCTGCAAAAATACTGGGAGCTCGCATTTCACGCTCGAGCGGACATCCCAAATTCTGGAATCTTCAGAATTGTTCTTGAGCTCGAATTCAACATTCAAATCAACATATTTTGCATATTATGGCTCCATCTTCACATATACATGTACTAACATGGTACAAACACCAAATTACAACATTATGGAGCTCAAATCCATGAATTACTTACATGCATGTTCCATATTACACCAAACTTGTTTCCTTCATAACAATTCCATGTATTTCAAACTCATATTCTCATGAATTGTCCATGCATGTGAGATATAACCTTCATTCTTAACTTAGATGATGAAGAGATGGCTAAAAACATGAATTTCAATCAAAGATTTAACATGGATCATGTATCTCAAGCTCAAACATACAAATTCATGATAATTTCCTACATACATGCATCCATTGATCTCCAATTCACCAAAACCAACTCAATTTCATTTCAATTCTTGCTCTTGGTTACCCAACTAGCTTGAATACACAAATCTACAAACTTATACTCATGAATTCATGTTCAATTGCTTACCTAGAGGTTCAATTCTTCCAATCTATAGCAAATTCTTGAGCAATCTTCAAGATTTCCAAGCTTCAAGATCAAAACTCCAATTTTTGAGCTCCCTCTCTCTCTAACCGACCCTCTCCCTCTCTTTCAAGAGTTAATATCAGCCAAATGAATAAAAGAGAGGAAATTGAGTGAAAGTGGCCCATTTATAACTCCTACTCAACACATTATTTTAATATTAAATAATTGAGCACTTAATTAATCTTTCTGAATCTAATTATTTTGATCCGAATAAATTTTCAATTAAATTTCACCGCATGCTCTAAAAATTACGCTAATCACAATGGCGTAGTCAATTTCGGGTTTGGTGGCCGATAAGGCCTTCAGTTTAAATTCCAAAGCAGATAATCAAACAGATATTCCTACGGTGAACAGATAGAAGTTCAAAACCACATATTTTCACATAACTGGCACACAGAATCATATCAAACACATAATCACATTCATAATAAGGACCAATTAGCATAATACGGAACAGGGTTATCACACCTAGAGGCTTTCCAAGTGAGGCATCACAAATCGACACCCTATTACCCAAAGGGAACGAGCAAGCAAAGACCACGAATAAGACCTTGATAAGGATTTCGAGTAAGATGATGGATGAATTCAGTGGGACTTGATCTAAACAATTGAGAGTAGCCCTATGGACATATTGCACCTTAAAGAGAAAGCCAACTCAAGCAATTCCTTACTCCCTTGTGTATGGGTCCGAGACAGTGTTACCTATAAAATTGGACTGCTCGAATGGCTTTCGCCTCGGGAATGGTACTTGATCCTTGAACCACCAAACTGGAGGCATTAGAGGAAAAACAAGATGGAGCCTCAAAATTCATGGAAAGGAATCATGAGTCCATCGCCCGAGCTTATAATCAGACTATGGTGCCAAGAAAGTTCGAAGAGAATGATCTAGTGTGGAAGATCGTAGACCCAATCATGCAAGGACAACCCCTGCCTAAGTTTTCTCCGAAATGTGAAGGGCCCTACAGGGTGGTTCAAGCAAGCTCAAGTGGGTACTACATGCTCGTAAGGGTTGAAGATGGCTTCCGAATAGGCCCGCTTAAAGCAAAGTTCATCAAGCGTTACTACCCATAAATAGACTCATCTATGTTAAATCTCGTTCTTATTTTCTTGCTTTATCTAAAAGTTGTATTTCTCTTATGTTATGAAGAAACTGATTTCCTTTATGATGTATGTATGTTCCATCACATGTGATGAAAATTTTATATTTTTGTCAAGAAGGTTGAAGAAGTAATGAGAATATTCCATCTTTTATGAACATGTGCATGTGATTGTTCTTTCTATTGTATCATTCGAGATAAATGTTTTATCAAGTAGAATGAGAAAACAACACGAAAATCTCCACAAAACAAAGATTTTGTCATTTCATTGCTTTGTCCTAGATAAAACATTTTTATCGAAAGGGGGAAGAAAGTAATAAATAAATAAATAAAAACTCAATCTTTTCTAAAAACACCCTCGAAGAAGCTGCCCGTCACATCTACATCCTAAGGACAAGTAGTAGAGTGTGCCTCTAAAGCCTCCAAGGCCCAAGCATAGCTCGACTCAAGTTCACGAAGAGTTGCCTTTGTCTCATCTATAGAGGTCCGATAAGAGACCAGCACAGACAAAACTTCTACTCGTCGACTGGCATTCGAGGCTATATCCAGGCGCTTCCGAAGTCAAGATAGATCCACTTGATGACGCTCCATGTTAGAGATCTCCTGATATGCTATCTCGATTACTTTCCCATTAAGGTCACACAATCGTTGCCTATCCAAGCTATACAAGATAGTGGCAAAAGACTCAAGAAGGGTAGTCTGAATGAGCGGACATTGGTATGCAAAGGAAGCAAAGGTCTCAGGGTAACTCAAATGCACAAGCTGTAGAACCGACGCAAACTCAAAAGCTACCCAATAGTGGAGAAATAGTACTTTGCCAGAAGCTGGAGGGGGAACTAGGGCCGGAAATTTATTAGTTTTAGGAACCTCTCCAATTTCTATCTGGTTAGATAAACCACCTAGAAGGGTAACTTCCAGGAGGAGTCCCGAGCCTGAGAATATGGTCCGATGAGGGGGAAAAGCCAAAAACATCACAATCAAAGTGGAAATCATTGAGATTTAGATTCAAAACATTCGAAGGCACTTATGAGGAAGAGCCTCTAGCAATCATCTTAAAGGAAAGTGTGTCCCCTCGAAGAGAAGAGCCATGAGGAGTTACAAAGAGAGTCGGAGAAGAGTCCGAGGTAGGTGAACGCAAGACCCTTGTAGTGGCTAACACTAAAGAAAAAACAAGGAAGTCCTATTAGGGGTAGGGAGCATTAAAGCCATTTGAGCATAAAAAAAGAAAAAAAGAAAAAGAAAAGTTCTCACAGATAGAAGTACATGACAAATTTCAGAAAGCAAGATTACCTAAGGGAGAATCATTACGCAAAGTTGGGGTAACTAAAGGGCTCCTAGCATCAACAAAGTCACCAGGCCTTACGAGAGGCACATGATCGATCTCAATGTCTAATGAAGCCAGAACAGTAGCAATCATCCCCGAGGAAGGAAGGAAGGCCGGACGATGAGAGTCACCATAAGTGCCAGAGCGAGTCTTAGAGACTTCTAGCACATCCACCTCCACGTTACTCCCAGAGGTGTACCTCATTTCAACATCGTCTTTGGAAGTGTATCCTTCGACACTACCAAAAGCACACCTCATCTCTGTACGGCCTCCAGAAGCATGTCCCTCGGAAGCACACCTCATCTCTACACTGCCTCCAGAAGCATGTCCCGCGGTATCAATCCCTGCGGCACTAGTCCCTTCAACAATCTTAACACCAGAGCCATGGTCCTCAATAATCTCAACATCAGAGCAATGAGCCCTGATAACCTCATCGCCAAGATGGCGTTCCTCTCCTACAACTGAGCGATGAGGGAAATATCTGACAGATGGGGAGGCATCCTCAGTCACAATAGGCCGATGATGATGCATACGCTGGACAAGGTCAGAAAAGTGATCGGAAGACTCAGCCTCATCATCATCTATAACTGCTATAGGAGGAGTGCGCATCTTCACGAGCCACACAAACAAAAGAAGAGTGTCATCTAGATCTGAGTCTGGCCCGGTAGAGGCAACATGGCCAATATCCATGGTACCAAGAACATCAGCAATGGCGGTATTGAGAACATCAGCTGCAGGATCAAAAGACGGAGTAGGGTCCTATATAACAAAGAAGTAAAGAGTGTTCATTTATGAGGGTATAGCCTCAAGAAGGAAAATAATTACAAATCAACGGAAGAACTAAGATATCTATCTGGTACCTAATGGAGCCTTTTAGAAAGGCGAGGAGTAGAAGGACTAGCATCAGAAGCCCGCTTGTGAACTGTCTTCTTAAGGCAAGTCATCCGAGGACCAAAAGCCTTATTCAGAGTGACTAGCTTTGGAACAACAATCACCAAGCTAGAAGTAGATGTCCAAGTTGGAGGGTCAGTTGGAGCGGATGAAGTGAAGAAGCTCTCATATATATGATCAGATTTCCAACTCTTAGATAGCCAAAGAGAGGAGTCCTTCTTATAAATCAACGGCGACAGACATATAGTCGGTTTACTCTAGACAAAATCAATAAATGCATCAATGTTCTTCTACCAACATCTCCTGAAAGAGGGGGGGAAACCCCCTACCCTGCTCAAACCTGGCATTGTCAAAGAGCTAGATATAGGAAGCACGGCATGGACAAGTCCGTGACTAAATCGCCCGTAGCTCTCCAAAAAAGACAATAAATGAGGTGCCGGCCCCGAGGCACACTGGTCAAATCCAAATTGGCATGCTACTCTGTCAAGTTTGTAAACGGTATTATCAAGGCCTTCCTCATGCCATACTGGTAGTGAACTGGGACGAACCATTAACAACATATCAACAAGATGAGCAGAAATGCCCTTTGGCAAATGAAATGACACTAGTCGAGAGGATCCATGATAGATAAGTGGCGCCACCACACCCATCGGTGGGAAAACATAGGGGTGTCCCACAAAGCACTGTGGATCATCTACCAAAGTATTTAGGGATAGGGTAGAAATGACACGTGACTAACGTGTGATCAACGGTTGGCAAGTCTTCGTCTTCTCGAATGTGTGAGACTCGTCATTACCAAGTACAGGGATACCTTCTTTATCTACTAGTTCCCGAAGAACTTTTGCCTTGAATACAGTTGGAGTAGGGGTGAACTTTAGAAACCTTTCAAAAAAGAAACAGAGTAGGAACTGACTGTGGACAAAAGAGACAGGCTCATACCAACCCACAGAACGTACCATGTCTCGATGTAGCAAATCCAATCGGTAATACAGGTTCCCAAGAAATAGTGAGGCCAAGGGGATCCGATCCCCCTTTAAAGAATCTAACTGCCAGTGAGAAAACAAAAGGATTAAGAGAATCTGGAGGTGTGCTCGGAAGAATGAAGAATGAGAGGAAGCAAGCCAGAAATCCTAGAAAATAAAGTCTGGAACCATACATTGGGTCAACCTCATACTCCTGAGAACTAGGGTTAACATCTCTAGCCAGAGGCTAAAGATCTCTGAAGAAGTGGTGGATCCGTGGGGTGTAGGAGGCACGGTCCGTCCTCACTCGTTTTGTCCTCCTTGCTAAACCATCAAATATAGAGCTCCACCAACCACAAGCTTAAAGATTTTGTTTTAAGGATTGGATTAAAGAATCATCCTCGGGAGGTGTCTGCTTAAAACAGAAGGCATCAGGACCAGTCACTTCTAGGTGCAGCAACATAGGCACATCCTCGAAGGTGGGCCCCATCTCATGCTGGCCAAGTATGAAAGTGTGTGTCTCGGTGCTCCATCGGAGAGCCATGGCTTCAAGGCTAGCATTGTTGTGGCGAATGGATAAAGATCGACATATCTTCATTGGAATCAATAGCTAAGCCTCCTGAAGCCTCTGAAAAAAGCCCTTGTCCGAGAGAACATCATTGACCTATTCCTACCAATCAAAGGGAGGGTTGGAAAAATCCTTGAACTGGGGATAGCATTAAAGAAAATTCCCTTGCTCAACCCTAAAGCATAGCACCAAAGAAGGGGAAATGAGGGCTCCATGTTTGGAATTAGTATCCTTAAAAAGACACAATGGACTGCCCTTCGGAGATAGAAAAGATGCGGTGGAGGTAGCTGCTCGCCAGAACAGGTCCTTCCTGCCAAAATAAGGTGATTTCTTCCACTCAGATACCGAGGGCACATCCCTCTCTTTCATAAGAGCCAGTTCTGATGATCCTAGGATGACAGATTTCTTTTGAGAAGACATATAGCTGAAATAATAGGCACAACAACAAGGAGTCGACCGTATCAAATTCAAAATATCAGAATTGAAGCAACACAAATTAATAAGAATTCAAATGGAATTTTGGCATCAACATTTTATTTTCTCGCGTGTCCGCAAGATCAACACACAGCAATATATGGTCATATACTCCATTACATCAGTTTATTCTTCCGAGTGAAGCGTTCACTAAATTTGGATATCGGGAATTCATCCATCAAGTATATGAAGCTCAATATCGGGTTTCACTATTTTCGGAGCCACAACAATCAATTGTTTGATAGAAAGATTTATATACAATATAAAGGACTCATTTCCTCGAATTTTGCTAGCAACAACATTTACTTTAGTTGCACTACAAATTTCAAAAACAAGCAAAGCTAGCAACAACGCTCACTTGCATTACATAACTCTTTCTCTACGTCAAATAGCTCAACTCAAGTGGCAAGTATTCTATTAATAGAATTCAACAAGTAATGGTTCAATTTATAAGAACAATGCCCAAAAAATGAAGGTCAATATTGAATAAAGTCTCATTGGGTCTTTTCTCAATGATGAATGTTAACAGGTTATATTCAAGCCAAGTCTCTCAATAAGGTTTCAACTTCCATAACATATTCCAAAAATGCAAAACCCAAACAAGCGTTGGTTTATCCAAATTCATGGATTAATTTTTTTTTTTTTTTATTACCCTCAGGCTTAACAATTTCAGCATCAAAACTCTATTCAAGCTCTTTAGTGGAGTTTCAAATCACAAATATTATGACCCAATAGTGTAGACCCGACTTTCTTTGTGCGCCCCCCTTTTGGAGAGGGCGCGAATTGGTTTCCTACAGTTCGGACTCCTGTCACGACTCTGAATCTAATCTCACAAAGTGCAATGTAAGACTCATAAACACCAAAGAGTCCAATCCGGCAAATCATTTTGAAAAATTAGATTTTGAATCAAATAATGCCAAAACTAGACTACTTTGCTAGATTACAGAGTCGCCATCTAAATATTTTGTTTTGGAAAATTTAGGAAACCCTGACTCGTGCCAAAGGCCACGTGTCCGTCATCACCAAAGTTACCTCGGCTCAGGAACTTGGGTACGAGAGGGGAAGGTCCTGAAATGAGCACCCCCGTTCGCCCGATCAAAGGATTGGTCTCTACTAACATGATATGTTGTTTTATAAGCACATATGTTCTTATTCTGATTATTAGCTAATTTGCTATGTGATACGCACAACATACAAGTATAGACTAAGTCGGAAGACTTGAAACAAAACAACTCATGTTTGTTTTTTAAAATGGTTTGAAAATGCCACTCTCAAGTGAGCTAAAGCGCAGATTTGCCATCCTCAAGTGGGCTTAAAACATGATGATTTGCCACTTCGCAAAGTGGGCTTAAAACTCACATTCGTCGAATTGTTCCAATTCAAGTAATCAAGCATTCACCCACAGACATTCATGCAATTAATCAAATAAGCACATAGCCTCATGGAAAGCATGCTATCATGGCAACACTCACACTCATGCAAGAATGCTAAAGCGTAAAGACTTACAGTGTACTCCAAGCCAAAACAGAAAACTAGTTAGAAACACTGCATGATCCTAGCTATACAAGATGCCTAATGCAACACATGCAATAATGTCACTAAATAGGCTCGACTATCTAAGATGGCATGTGAATGCAACAATTTGATATACGCATTCAAGTAAGTATTGAAATAAGATGCAGTTTGAATGATGCGCCGAGCCTGATGCATGCAATACAAATGAATGATGCAACATGCGAGCATAAGGTATGCTAATCAAAATATGCCCTAATCTAACCATCGAAAGCGGTTAAATAAAAGAGAGAAAGACTTGGGGTTGGAAGACATGCACACACACACGCACACTTATTACAACATTGTGCCCTCGCAAAGGAGGGTCCAAATAAATGAGCTAAGCTAATCTAAGCTAAGCTAAGCTAACTAATCTAATTAAGATAATTAGACTAATTATTACAAAACAAAATAAAGAAATAGCTAAGCTAAGCTACTTAATTATTACAACACTTAACTAATTAGCACACTAATTAATTAAATTACAAAATCATGCTAACTAATAAGTAAAGCATTAAACAATACAGCCTCAGCTCTGTTTGAAGAAGTTGAACATGCATGCCTCGATTTCCATCCCGAAAAGCCTTCTGGTTGGCCAAGAGTGTGCCTCTACCGGCCAAGGGTGAATCACTGCCGGCTACCAGTGAGGCACCGCCAAGCTTGGTGTCTTTGAAACACCAAACCGCACAAAGCAGAGAGAAAAAGTGAGGGTTTTCCAGGGACATGTTTGTACTATGCCACTCCTTATCATTTCAAAACATCAAAGGAGTGGCACCATTAGGTCTAAAGCCACCAATCAAGCATTTTCAATGCATGATGGCCAAGGCTCCAACTTGTACATATTTAATAAATGCACAAAAACAAGACTCTAAGTACCACCGCCCTATCATGCATGATCAAGGGTGATGGAGACAAAGGAGATTGGCTCATTTCATCACTTGAAGTATGAAATGGACCAATCCACCTTGTGTTCAATATAACGTCTGATTGAACACGATGCAATGCAACACAACAATGCTTATCTTGCACAAGTTTTACTTTGCTCAATTCTTGTTTACATATTTTACATTACCGAGCCATTCTTTAACCGGTTAAGTCCAAGGTGAGAGTCTTCTAATGAGAGAGGGGTCAACCAAAGGATGGTTTAAAATATGAGAGAGATCATGCCTTTGACTAGGAGGAACCCTCAAAAGAGGGTTAAAGCCATTTGAGCACAAACTCTAACTCATGCTTAAACACAACCTAAGACTAACTAACTCTCAAAGCAAATCAAAAGTGAAGAAATGAGGGAGATGGCAGATATTTCAATGCTGAAATGGCATGATAAATAATGCTACAACATGCAAGCAATACATGCACAACATATTAGGGGCCAAAGCATTGAAACTAGTGAAGGACTACACTAGAGGCATGCAATACCAAGCATAAAGGACCAAACCAGCTCTGGACAGAGCTTAAACATGCCAAAACAGTGGCTAAAATGAGCTGAGATTGTAGCATGAAAAGCAAGAAAAACATGCTCGCATGTTGGCTCACAAACAAGACACAAAACACAATTCTCAAAAGCAATGCAAGAGTAGAATATGTGAGAGTGTGATAGTGATATATGCACTGAAATTACATATTAAATGATGCTACAACATGCAAACATCTCATGCAAAGCATGCTTAAAGCCTTAAAACAATGAGCTAGTGAAGCCAACTACACTATAGCTATGCAATATAAGGCTCACAAGGGACAAACACTTTAAAACAGTCCTAAAATAGTTTAAAAGGAGTCCTAAAACATGCTTGTAGTAAGCTAAAAAAAGCTAGAATGAAAGGCTAACACATAGCACAAACTAGACTATTAAGCACCATTGCACTACAAGCATACAAAGCAAGCCTCAAGTGGCCAAACCAGCTCAAAACTGAGCTAAAGCAGGTAAAAAAAGTAGTCAAAATATGCAGAGATCAAGTCATAAAATGGTAGAAAAACATGCTCACATGTTAGGCTATCTACTCATGGAGAAAAACATGCTCACATGTTAGGCTATCTACTCATAGAAACAAGACACAAGGAGGGGAGGCCAACCCCTCCTATTTTGGACCTTAAAACATGATTTTTGTCACTAAAAAACCTCTGAGTTTTAGTGGTAAAAAGGCCAAAAGAGTTTGATTTGAAGGTGATGAAAGATGGCACAAAAAGCTTCACAAGCTAAAGAGCCAAAAGGGGAGACAACCCCCTAACTCACAAAGGCTCAAATCACCGTTTTTAGGACTGAAAAATAGAACTTTTTACATGCCAAAACCAGCCTTGAAATGGTGGAAAAAGATGGCAAAGCAAGTATGAAAAACAAGCTTAAAGGGAGAGAGTTATACCTCTTGAAGCACAACACACTTTTAGGCAACAAAACCAAGCAAAATCACCTTCAAGAGCTCCAAGGAGGCTCCAAGAGAGCTTCAAGAAACCTCAACCCAAAGATGAATAACTCTTGTCAAGGATGAATAAGCTAAAGTTTGATGTATGCAAGCCTTTAAGCACAAATGCTCAAGAGGGAGAGAAATCTAGAGAGAGAGGTTTTAGAGAGAGAGAGGCTCCCAAACCTTTTGCTAAATTGTTCTCCCCTTTTAAAACCATAGAGAAGTCTCTCTATATAGAAAAATGCAAGCCTTGGTCGAAAATATCCCAAAAGGGACAAATTGTAATTTGGAACAAAAATATCTACCAAAAACTAACTTTCTGCATCAATGGCCGGCATTTCATCATTGTTGGCCGGCACTTCATCATTGTTGGCTGCCAAGGAACACTCTTGGATGGCAGGGGGCCGACATAGGCCATTCATGGCTGGCACATGGCCAAAAAATCCCATTTATGGCCAGCATCCTCCACCTCTGATTGGCTAGAAAAATCTGCTTTTTGGGCCTGACTTCAACCGGACATAACTCCTTTATCTGGACTCCTTTGCAAGTCATTCTTGATCCTAAATTGTATCTCTGGAAGTCTTATTTCCAATGGTGGCAGCCTCATTTCAAAATTCCAAGTGTGCAAAAAGTTATGCCTCTTTTAGTGAAGACTGCTCAGTTTCGATCCTACCCGGATTCATGCCGAACTTCTTCTCTAACTTGGTTTCTTCTCTCCTCTCCTCTTTTCTTCAACCTCAAACCCCTAAACAAGACGTTTGAAAGATTTTTCAAAGAGTTCACCTCTCTTTCATTCATTTCCACTTTGTCCTTGCTCGATTTACCGAAAAACGCAACATTTAACAAAATGTGAGCCTTAGAACATCGTAGGAACTTTTTCAAAAATATTTTGAAAAAGGGGATTTTAAGGTCTCAAAATCATTTTGGTCAAAATATTTTTGGTCCAAAAATGGGGTGTGAGGTTTGGATTTGACGCTCTCCTTGCCAAAGAAATTGAACCTTTGCTCTGCACACCTTTCATCACCAAGTAAGCAATTAGTAGCACCCAAGTCTTAAGAACGGTCAAAAATGAGGTGTCTACAAGTAGCTCCAAGTTCATGAACATAAAAGTCCATCAAAACAAGAAGGGAAAGTGGTTTTGAACAAAGCTTACCCACAGGTCTGAGAGGACAATAGCAGATTTAAAGCAATAATGGGCAAGAAAGAAATAGAGGATAGTGCAAACCGGAGGTGGAAAGCCGCGGCTTGAACTAGTGGCAAGGCCGCAAATGTGAGACAAACATGCCCAGGGCCGACAACAAGCTGAATGGTGCTAGACATGACCACAAACGTCACGTTAAGTGGGCGACGTGCATGGTCAGCATTGAACATCGGAGGCCAGAGGCATCGATGGTGCCGCGCAGGAGTTGGCGACCACACACGACGCATTGAGTGGGTGATGTGTGTGGTTGACACTATAGCAACAGTCAAGACCAGCCAACAATGGGTTGGTGGCGAAGTTGCCATAGAGAGAAGTCAACAGTGATCGGCGCTGGGCAGTCGTGGCTAGTAGTAGTAATGACATCACCGACGAGTCAGCATCGACACTGGTCAACAGAACTGAGCTCTGTTGCGGCTGGGTCTCTGAGGAGTTGCATTTATAAACTGAGGTGAAGCATCGATGGTGGGCAGCAGCAAATTAGTGGTAGCACTTGAAGCGACCCTTTGCCGTAAGCGTCGGTGGTTCTTAGTAGTCTCAAAGCAAGCTGGTCATGGTGGCCTTTGGGTTTGGCAACTGTGGAGCTCCGATTGAAGAAGAAGAGAGCCAGGTCGGTCTTAAAGAAGAAAGCAGCCTGGGTTGGCCTCTGTAGAGAGAGAAAGAGCCAAAGTGGCTGTGGGCAAAAAAGTGGGTGAGGTTTAGAGTTTTGTCCCTTTCCTTAAATAGAGAAAAAAAAAAAAAAAAAGTGATTCCTTGAATATTCCCTCAAATATTCTGAGTGTATATATATATAGTGGGCCTTATGGCAATTCAAAAAAAAAAAAAAAAGAAGAGTAAATAAAAAATTATTAATCGTCAATTTTATCCGTCAATTACGACGAGTCATTAAATTTATCCATAGGCCACAAGACAAAATATTCCCGAAGATTGATGCGAAGCATGACTGAAGAGGTGAAAATATGCATGTCAGAGAAAACTAAAATTTCTCATACAAGCAGGGGGCAAAATGTAGGAGAAGTTAAGTCAAGCCCATTTAAATTAATTAGGCCCAATCAAAAAGTCTAAGATTGGTGGGTTCGGATTTATCGCCATCAAACGGGTCAGATCGCTCTAAGCCTCGAAAGAGTTCGGATCCATGAACTTAGAGACTTACTCAGGCCTAGACTCAAAAGAGTATTGAGCAAGCCTAGGGATCCGAGGCACTCGGGTTTCAAACAAATTCGATCGCAATTTAGAAGTCGCTCCATTGGTGAGTCCCAAAACATTTGCGAACTTAGAGCATTCTGGGATCAACCCGCCAAAATCATGAGTGAGGTTAGAGCCTAAACAAAGGGCTTGAATGCCGAGGACGGTAGGTGAAGATGAATTCACTCATCGATTGACTTAGTCTATGCCCGAGTTAAGGTGGCATGACCCCAGGGAGTCCATGAGACTCGGAAAAATTAGTGGCGAGGGGTCCTTTAGGACTACCTCAGCCCTTTGGGATGATTGGAGATCATTGGTTAGATGTGGCTAAGAAGAAGGGTTCACCGAGAGGTTGATCTCCTCTTCGGGGTTTTTCTCATCCTCGAAGAGGTCTCCTCCTCGGACAAGGTGGTTAGAGAGAATATTCCCCATATGCCTTGCACATGGCCTCCATCCTACATCATGAGGTGCCTATAAATAGCACCTATCCATAGTTTTACAAGGGATGGATTTTGGAGAGACAACTCTTGGGAAAGAACTAATTTTCCTTCTTAAAAGTAGGAGATCCATGGGAGAGCCATGCCATTATTTTCTCTCTAACTACTTTGCCTTCTTCACCCAATCTCTTATCTCCATCATGTCTTTGTTTTTGTGTTCTTAGTTGTGATTGTTGAAAAATCTAAGACTTTGATCATTTCTAGAGAATTCGAATTTTCTTCAAAGATTTTCAAAAATCTTTGAATTTTCCAATAACGTTTTTGAACCCTCTTATACAAAATGTTGCCTCAAACAATCTCCAATTACATGTAATCTATTGATGTAGTCCCCTCATTATTTTCTTATCTCAAAACAATATATACAATGGAATATGTTGACCTTGAGTTGATTGAGGAAAAAAGAGTTGGTCTAACGGTAAATTATCAATTTTGATATAGAGGTTCCTTTCAAAAATAAAAATGCATTACATGTTAGGAATTTAACACTCAAGTTTGGGAAGTTTAGAATAAGTGCATTTTTTTACTTTTCTTGTATTATATGTAGAAAAAGTAGAGAGGAGATGTTGATTGATGTGACCTAAAAAAAATAAAAAGATGAAATAAGTGCACTTATATTGGGATGCCAAACTTATCAAAACACAAATAAGTTTCGAACAATATTCAAAATTCAATACAAAAATATAAAAATTTACATTATTCACTCTAAAAAAAGGCTTTCCATAATCAATGTGATTTCACTATGATCTTAAAAGAGTTATGGTACATTATAGAGAGAAGCAACACTTTAATTATATATATATATATATAGTATCAAGAAGGCTTTCCATAATCAATGTGATTTCACTATGATCTTAAAAGAGTTATGGTACATTATAGAGAGAAGCAACACTTTAATTATATATATATATATATAGTATCAAGACAAAAAAATATAGTATCAAGACAATTAGGGCTGAGCAAAGAATTCGTGAAATTCGTAATCCGATCCAGTCCAGTCCAATCCGATAGGTTTGGATTGGTTTTTTGAATCCATGGTTCGGTTCCGGATTGAAGAATTAAAAATCCGTAGTACACGGATTGGTTCCGGATTGAACCCCACGGTTCCGGATTAGAACCAATCCGGACGGTATACAAATAGTCTGTATGTTTATTATACATCCTCCCCCATAGTATCTTCTCTTATTCCATATAAAACTAAACTTAAACCTAAACCCGCATCATATCTTTTTTTATTACTTTTTTTTGTTAGTTTTTAGTTTTAATTTGTAATGGTCTAAATATTTATGGTGAAACCAATTTTTTTATGGTTATTTAAATTCTAGAACAGTATGTCGCTATTAGAGAAAGACATGTTGCTATTGTGGAACTAATATAGCGCTATATTATATTTTTATGAAATTAAAGTGTTATATATATTTTTTTGTTATTTAATTATGTGAATCTGTGGTCCTAAACCGATCCAATCCGTATTTAAATTGATTGGTTCGGATTAGTTCCATGATTTAAACGGATTGGATTGGTTCCAATTTTTCAAAAACCGTAAATAACGAATTGATCCTGATTTTACCTCAATCCGGTCCAGTCCAGGCCATACTCACCCCTAAAGACAATAGAGTAGAGCTGTGAAGATACCAAAAGTAACCATACTCAAAATTCAAGAGTAAGGGTAAACCCCCTGAACTTTGTCCCCACAATTCTCGTTCACTTAACAAGAAATTGGATCAGCAGTCCAGTGCTTAATATGTATTTATGAAGATTCACACTATCCCAACTATACACAATTATATGTATTTATTCATTCCAAATTGCAATATTCACTTTATGACCCCAGTGAGAAAAAAAAAATTTTAAGCCACGATTGCTTTATATAATAGCATAAATAGGATGATTTTTTCGTTTTAATTTTTATAGCTAGGTATTTAGGTTAACTTGTGCACACCTCACTTAATCTGAAGGTCTTGAAGTTAAAAATCGAACAAATCTCTAGTAGCCCCTTGAGGTGACTCAAAATCAAGATATTAAATTTTAGGGTAAACTACTAATAGGTCCTACTTTTGAGACTTATTACCCAATAAGTTTTACTTTGGAGACTTATTACCCATTAAGTCCTATTGATAAATTTATTAAGTGATAAAGATAAATTTATCAGTCTCTTTGTTTTTATGAATAAATTTTTAGTGATAAATTTATCACTCTCTTATTTTTATAGTGTTAAATTTATTAGTTAGGACCTGTAGGTAAATAAGTCTAGTTAATAGGACTAATTGGTAAGTACCCCTAAATTTTACTCTCAAGTCTTTACCACTCAGTCAAATAACTTTGAAATACAATTTTTGACATTTTTATTTTTCTTATTTTTTATTTAGTAAAATTTTTAATATTTTAATCATTTTTTAAAAACTTTTTAGATTCACCTAACCTACATGTACTTAAGAAGTAAAATACTTGCCGAAAATTCTTTAAAACAATTCCCCAAATGCAAATATATATAATACATAAACACACACAAAAAAATCAGTACATTTTTTTATTGTATTTATTGAATTTTTTAAAGATTATTTCAAAAATATAATTTACATTTTTTAGATGCATCCAAATTATGTGTATCTAAAAAAAATAAGAAATAAAAATCGACTAAAATAAAAATATATATGTTTACCAAAAATACTGAAATATGATAAATAAAAAAACTCAAAAATTCAAAAACTGTATTAAAAACTCAAAATCAGAACAAGTAATTGTTTGAAGTGATAAAGAAAAAAAAAAATGAAAGAAAGAAGAATTAGAATAAAATACGAACCACGAAAGGGGTATCCTATGGGTGTTGGTGTATAAGGACTATACATTATCAATGTGGTAAGCGAGAAGTACGGAGATTTTCATTTTCATTTTCATTTTCATTGTTGGGTAGTTGAAAAAATGTTAAAACCCCGAGACAAACAAACCAAAAAAGGCTTCCAAGATGGGGAACAAAACATTAAGACATTGGAATAGTGCTACGTCAAACGTTAAAAACCTGTTGCCTCCGACAACCGCATGCATTCTCAACAGTCACAATGGGACTCACTCAAGATTTCAATATGAGAACCGAATATATAGGTAGCTTTTAGTAACGCTTATATTTTTGGTTTATTTTATAAAATTTTTATAAATTAGTTTTTGTTTATTTTTAAAAAAATATAAATTAAAAAATATGTTCATTCAGGCCCAAAATATTTATATTTATTTTTTATTACTTATGACAATGGGATCATACATATTATAATTGAAAAAAATTTAATTAAAAAAATTAGTTGAAAAAAATTAATTGAAAAAAAAATTATTTGGAAAAAAAATTAATTGAAGAAAAAATTATTTGAAAAATAAAATAAAATTGTTAGTCAAATTTTTAAATTTCTGTTTAAAAACAATGTAAACTCATTTTTTGAGTTTATATTTTTTTCTCAAATTTATAAACTGTGACAACTATTTATAAACTAAAAAAATTATCAAACAAGTTTTTATGACAGTTTTTAAAAATTTTATAAATATAAACTAAAAATTAAAAATGAAATAATTACCAAATAAGCCCATACTAATAAGATTTTTTTAATAAAAGTACGAATTATAAGTAATTTTTTATTAAAAATCTTTTGAAAGTGCTTGGGGAAATGGTTGAGTTAAAATAGTCTTTTAATGTTATGTTTGATTGAAAAATTCAGAAAGGGATTTAAAAAAAGGAAAGAAAAAAGATACGTGAAATTAGGTAAAATATAAGTATATTTTATTCACAATTTATATACCTTTTCTCTTTTTCTTTCCAAATCTCTTCTTAAATTTTCCAATCAAACACAACGTAAAAGACAAAATAAGCTCAAATAATCAATAAGAGAGTATTGCTATCTAGGTCCAAAAGTTAGACCTACTTCCCAAACCTAGTGTTGTGTAAAGAAAATAATTGGTTGATAATTAAATATTGACACATCACTAAGTTTAAAAATTATATCAATAATGATTTAGACCACTAAAAAATACACCACTAATAGCACTAATATATTGGGAATGATAAAAAATAAAATAAAAAAATAAAAACAAGGCATAGAAAGTGGGCGGGACCCACTGCCACGCCATTAGTGTTCCATTTAGTGATCCCTTTTTAGTGCTCCCAAGCATTTTTCAAATTAAATTTGTATATCATTTTACTTTTTCTCTAACAACCATCAAATTAACTAAAAAAAATTAACTAAGTTTCCAAACACAATTATTTGAACTAGACTAGGCCTCATTTGGGAATAAACTAATTTAGTAACTTTTTGACTTTTTACGAAAAGATGTGCAGAAAAGCAAAGAGAGTGATGTAACAACTTATAGTGATTTTTTGACTAAAATATATAATTGACAAACAAGACCTAAAATAGTCAAAAAGTCAAATAGCTAATTAGTATAGCCAACTTCCTAAACAAGGCATTTATTTGTTAAATTTATCTAATTTAAATGCACTTAAAATAGACTATTTATTTTTTTTAAAGACAAACGCGATTATTTAATAGGCTTAATTTTTTTCATAAATGATATACAAGAAAAAAAATTTACAAAATAAACGATTCAAATTATCGATAAAAACCATTGATGGGCTCCATTGAAAAAATCGTCATCCTAAAAATATAATTTATCATATATATATGTACTAATTTTAATTTGAATCAATTTTATTAATTATAAGAGATTTTAATCTAAGTGTTAGCCTCCTAAATTTAGAATCATAACCTTTTATAATTGATAAATAAAAAAAAAAGTAAATAAATGTAAAATTATGTCGAGAGTATTTTGATAATTAAAATTCTGAGACATTTGTTTTTTTTTTTTTTTAATCAAGATTTCACATATTATAAAATATATATCTATCTATATATATTTCCTACAAACACAACCACCACACCACCAAATGCCAATCACCAACCAACCCATGTGCTTCTTCACATGTTGGTTGGTAGGTGGAGATACCGTTAACGATAGCAGTCAAGGCCCAGCGTGGCGGACCATCTTCTCCTTGTGGAGAAGGTATTTGGTGATATTGGAGTATTGCTCCACACCAATTACGACTGGACATTTGTCTTTTTTTTTTTTTTTCTTTTTTTTTTTTTCAGTGAGTCACAAAATAATAGTCTGCTAACCCAGGGTGGGTGGCCTTGTAGTAAGAATATAGGGATTAAGCCCCCAGGTCATAAATTTAAATCCTTTCTGAGCCAATCTCTTGGGCGTAACATAGTTGGTTAGGAAGTTGGATTTCAAGTTGTCTAACCGACACTTAGTGTGGGTTTAATGTTCCCGCTATGCGAGTCCTGACTTAAGCGGAGCTTGTCTTGGGGGGTCGGGGCAAGTTCTCAGGTTATAGTCTCCTCGCTCGGAACAGCTAATAGGATACTTTGGTGATCTCTATAAAAGGAGCACTGTTTTAAACCTACGAAAGAGTATGAAAGATTTTCTTGTAATAAAAATATATATATATATATATAGAATCCACTGTTTTAACCAATTAAACACCACATTGATTTGTCACGAGACAAAATATTTCTCCCCCTCGTGTCCTTCCTGTACAAATTGTCAAATCGTAATGTAAATAACAAATTTAAGGGTAAAGCCTTCCATGTTTTTGATAAATACAGGAATTTCTCTTATAATTTTAGTAGTTACGAAAATTTTCTTTACTTTTACTAACAATGGGGTTGTTTGGGAAGGGAAAAAGTAGCCGGGTTTAGGCTATTTTTACAAAAAATTTCAAAAGCCTCACTATTCACATGTTTTTAAAAAAAAAAAAATTTAGGTCGTTGTAGTGCGATGTAGTAGGCAAAGCCTACTTTATTGTCATTCACATCAAGGGCCAAATTACCATTTTGTCCCTTTATATCAATTTAAAAAATAAAAAGTTAGGAATAAATTTGTCATTTTAATTTCAAACATCATTTCAACACATTTTTCAATACAACAACTCAAATAAAATTCATCTCATCTTCCCAAACACAAAAACTAAAATATCTATTAAAATAGCCAAAAAGCCAAATAGCCTACTAAAATAGCCACTTCCCAAACGAGGCCAATATTAAAATTTCCTTACTTGGTTAATTTAGCACTAATGACGTTAATTGAGTATCAAAAATAACTATATTACTCCTTTAAATTGAGCGGGAAAATGAAAATTATCAACTCAACTAATAAGCTATTTAAATAAAAATTTCACTTACCTCCCTTGCGATTTTTTATATATATTATTAAAGATCCATGCATATTTTAATGACAATGCTACGTAGCTCAAATTTTGTGGCTCAAAAGTGGCTCAAATGGCCAAAACGACGTCGTTTTAAGTACAGAACAACATAAAAATGGCCAAAACGACGTCGTTTTGCCATTTGAGCCACTTTTGAGCCACAAAATTTGAGCTACGAGACATTTTCCTTTAACATAATACCTTAGTAATTTAATATAAGATCCTAATATAAGACTTATTTCACATTATATAAATAACGAAAAATTTATCAATTTTAATTAATACATTTATTATTTAATTTTTTTTTTCTTTTTGTGTTTTTAAGTTGAAACAAATGGATTAATTTTTTTTTTTTCAACAATTTGTCCTACTTATTTATTCATATATGTAAAAAAATTATTTATCTCTAAATTGTTAAGACATTATTAAAACATTTAATAAAAAAACTTAATTTTCATTGATAAAATACTTAAAAATAAATAATCTCTCTAAAATTAATATTAGATAACATTCTAATAATTTAATATAAGACTAATTCCACACTACACAAATAACGTAAAATTTATCATTTTAAGTAATGCATTTATTTTTATTTTTATTTTTAAAGTTGAAATAAATGCATTTATTTTTTTCTAGACAATTTGTATTACTTATTTATTCATATGAAAAAAAAATATTATTTTATCTTTTGGCAATGTTATTCTCAAATTTAATTTTTATCTTTGCACCATTAAACTTATAGTTGATGCATATTTAAAAAAGCGTAAGTTAATATTTTTTACATGATTAAAAAGTTAAAAAAATAAAAAAAAATAAAAAAATAAAAACAAATTACCTCCTATGAGGTTATCAACATTAATCTTAACCGTATATGGACTAAATTTAATTTACCCTAGTAAATATATATATATATATGAAATTATTATTTATTTTTCCACAAGTTTTTGAACTTGTATAGAAAAAATAAAATAAAATTTAACCATTAATTAAGGTGACAAATGAATTCTAAGATTTCGTGATACTTCATTCCCTATTAACTAATTTTAATTTATTGTGGGGTAATTATATTTTTTTTTACATTTATATTTATTTTTTAATTTTTTTAATCATGTAAAAATATTATGCATCGATTAGAAATTTAATGACCCAAAGATAAAAATTAAAATTTAAGAATAATATATTATTGAGAAAAGATAAAATAATAATGTTTGTACGTATGAATAAATAAGTAATACAAATTGTCCCCAAAAAAAAAAATCCATTGACTTCAAATTTTTTAAAAAACTCAAATAATAAATACATTACTTAAAATGATAAATTTTACATTATTTATGTAGTATCGAATAAGTCTTATATTAAATTACTAGAATATTATCTAACATTATTTCAGATAGGTTGTTTATTTGTAAGTATTTTATCAATAAAAATTGAGGGTTTTTTTTTCCATTAAATGATTTAATAATATTTTAACAATTTAAGAGTTTTATTTAATATTGTAAGAATTTTAAGAATTTTATTAAATAATGTTAAAATGTATATGAGTCTTTGATAATGTATATGTAAATCTCAAGGGGTGTGAGTGAAATTACTCATGTAAATAGATGAGGTATCTAAGGAGTAATTTCGTCATTATTGGTATGATATCAACCCTAACGGAGGGTAACAATGGGGAAATCTTGATAATAGTTTCAAAATTGGGGGAGATTTTTATAATTATTGAAACTATAGGAGATGTTATTATATTTGTCAGAAACCTCATGGGAGGAAAGTGAAATTTATCCTAAATTTAACAAGGGCAAACTACGTTACTCGTTTTCACTTCCTCTCAAATTAAAAGTTGATACAATATACTCTTTTTTTAACTCAAGAAAATTTTCAATCTAACTATTATATCTCCATTTTGTTAATAAAACAGAAAAGATATACATATAATGTGCACATGTTATATTTATGACAAATCTTTAAAGAATATTTTCATCATAAATATAACATATACATATTATATGCACATTTTCTGTTACTTTTGCTAACAAAATGGAGAGACAAGGATCAAATGAGTTGATCATCATCATCATTCATGATTCGAATGGCTCGAATGTATCAAAACGACGTCATTTTATAATGATGTCGTTTTGATACATTCGAATGATTCAAGCTACCAAACATTTCTCTTTTGAAAATGTGTTAAAAATATGGTGATGATCAACTCAATCTAACAGTTGAAATTATCCTACTTGAAATAGAGATATAATTAGATTCATGGATTGAGATAAGCCTAATTAACGGTTATTTTGATTCTCTCTCTCTCTCTCTCTCTCTCTCTGCATTTGAAAAGAAAAAGTGAGTTACAATGAATAACTTTTTTATACAAAAAATTTACATTTTAAACACTTATTATCATAGTTTAAAATCCTAAAAATGTCACTACAAATATTTTCTACTAGTTTCATATAAATAAATTTTATATAAATTATTTTTTATGTCATATTTGGTAGGGTAGTTAAAAATTTCATTGCCTATTCTGTGACATGAGATTTAAAATTTATTGAACGTTAAGTATTTTTTTTTCTTCATCCTTGATCAATTTATCTCACTTTTGCTTCATATAGATTGTAATAGTTATCCATGGTTCCTGGCTCTTCAAGCCTATTACTTATATTTTCATAATTAGTTTATGATGTTAAACTATGCCACCTTTTTTTAGTGTTTTTTTACTTATGCAATATTTAAAATAATAAATGATGAATTATTGATTATTGATTTTTAATTTTTAATTTTATGGTGCCTTCTAGGAATGGCTATGGTCCAATAATAAATTATTGGATTATTGATATATATTTTTAATTTTTATTATTTATTTATTTAATTTTTGCTTAAATTTCAATGTGATGTATTTGTGTTTTATTATTTTAGAAAGCATGAAATTCTTTTAAAGTTTCATGTTCAATGCTATGAATGTATTTATAAATATTTCAATTTATCTAACTCACATGTAATTGCTACAACACATTAAGGTTATCCTTTATCGATAGCCAAAATAATTATCTTTGGTGCGATATTTCAAAACAAGCAATGTTTAGAGCATAATCAACATTTCTGAAAAATTCCCGAAAATGGAGGTAATATTACAAATCATAATTGCATCATTGCCCAACATAGCCAATACTCTCAATATTCCAAGTATTTAATAATTTCTTGACACAAAATCGATTCCTCGAACCTCAATATTTCTAGGGTTTTGACAAAATTGGGAATTTCTCATTTTAAAGATGATTTTTCTCAAAATCTAGGCACTACTATGGTCATAGGTAAACCAATTGAAAACTTTACAAACATTTGAGAATTTCCCCCCTTTTGTGCATTAGTTAGAGATTTAAAAAACCCTAATCTTCCAAATCATTCTAACTATCAAAATAGCACATAACGTACACAACGTTAAAAAAATTTCTACCTCAAAAGTTGGAAAAGGAGACAAGTAAAAACCCTAATTTTCGATGTGGCTGGATTTCGATCTCCACTAGTCAAAACATTTCCCTCGAGATGCTCATCAAATGGCCTTAAGAACTATGACCAAAATGTTGATGGATTGGTGTGGATTAGGAGAAATGCAAGAGTTTGTGGGTTTGGGTAGAGAGAAGGAAGAGAAAAGGGAGAATTAGAGAGAGAGGGGAAGAGGGAGGGAGGGAGAGAGAGAGAGAGATATATGATGAAAATTGGTCAAAAATGGTGAGAATGGATTAGATTCGAGTGAAATGGGTCCAAAAATTGAGACAAAAACACAAAGTCCTGCACATGTAGAGCCCTTGACAGCGCGTGTGGCTATCATTCCTACTAGTGTAGTGGCCCCTAGTCGCACGTGTTGTTCCTTTCAAAGAAAAACCATGTTGAAGTTTCAACCTTGCCACACGTGCAGCCCCTATTCCCTGTACATATGGAAACCCATCCATACTCAGAAGCACAATTTTTGCTGACTCCAACCGCATGTGTAGGCCCTCATGGTCGAACATGAGGAAAAAGCCTGGGTGTCCAAACTGTATCTATGGCATTTCCACACTCCCTAGTTTTGTCCTTATGCTTGAAACTCGCAAATTTTCACTTGGGAAACATCAATAAGGTTAAACAAAATTGGGAAATGAAATCTTAAGGACTCTATGTGGTTCTCAATATTTTGAAAACATAGCAAAAAATCTAAAATACGAGTTCAAGTCTGGTCTGAGACCTAGGATATCATAGTAAGACTAATTGTAAAATAATAATTTTATATCATTGATAGCAAACTTTGGTTAGGATATGTAGCATGGAAAACACCTCCCAAATCCGTTCCCTATCTCAATCCGTATAGATACAACCAGTAGATAAAGAAATAATAATACAATTCCGTAACACTTCTTCCCCATTGAACTATTCCCAAAAACTTCAATATGGTTTGCTTACAACCAGAGTTAAAAGGAAACAGTTCCATAGCTATGAAGTTATACCAAAGAGAGAAATAAAATAAAAAAAAAAAAAAATAAAGGCAACCCTATATCAAAAGTGTCCATGATTTAAAAATAAAATCCTTCACATTTACACAAAATAACCCCAAGGCTTCAGCACAAAACATCCAACGAGTGAGTATTCATGCTTCATCCAAATTGCTTTCCATAGTAAATCATTTACATGGCTCGTCAACTTCATTTCCTGAAAATGGTTAGCTTTTGGGGTGAGCGAATGCTCAGTAGGAAGTATATTTAACAAATTATATAATTAATTGAAACACACATGATCATGCAATGCAAACATTTGATAAATTTTATTATGTATGCATATGAATACCTTTATGCATGAGTATGAAATGAGCAAATGTAATGGTTAAATAAGCATTTCCTGATTTTTCAGGGGTGGTAAATATACTATGACATTCCAAGTAAGAGCCGTAATTCAAAATACATACATAGATTTAGATGTTGTATACTGAAAATAGTCTCACATTTGCCGACTCCAGAAACGACGGGGCGATGAGCACCCAAAAACATTTTTCCCTTCTACATTTGCCGACTCCAGAAACGGCGAGGCCACAGACACCCAAAACCATGTTTTTTCACATTTGCCGACTCTTGAAGCGGCGAGATCGTGGACACCCAAAAACATTTTTCCACATTTGTCTGGTGGTATATGCAGACAGGGCAATTGGGCACGTTGACTCCCTGCGCGGGTACTAAATACAAGATACAACTCAAAACCATCCGACTCACTACCTGGACTCATAAACTATTTACCTCCTTTCAACTTTCCACCGTTCAAATCATCATTGTATTATAAACGAAATTTAATAATGCATATAATGCATGAATTTGTAAATTCTCATTTTTCCCTAAAATGATTTCAATGCACAATAATTCAATAGTTCACATGTCAATAATGAGAAGATTCTTCAATTTATAACCATCATTATCTCCAGTTTTGGTGTAAAAGTCTTAAAGTCTAACTTTTCAACATCAAAGTCAAGTACATACACTTAATTTTAGGTTCTAGAAACCAATTGGGCAAAACCCCCTTTTAACTTTTCCAATCATTCATATACATTAGTATCACAACAATCCAATAATTTATATTTCAACCTCAAAGTCAAATAAACATGCCCAATTTCATGTTTTAAAAATCAATTTAGCAAAACCCCACTTTATTAAACAAGTTTCTAAACTAGGGTTTGTAGAAAATTAGGGTTTTCTCTCTTTCATGAATTAGAGACTAATTTCTATCATTAACAACAATAATCCTCAATAATAGACATACTTCCGTCCATAATCATGAATTATTGACCATATCCTTCCAAATCATTTATTAGCAAACACAATCCCTACATATATATATATATATATATATCTGCAAAGGTGAATATCTAATGAAATTACCACATGTAGGTCTCAAATTAAAGATATAATAAGTTAAAAATATCCCTACCTCAAGAATGGAAGCTTAAGATGAAATCCCACTTGAAATTTCAACGAATATGCAAAACAATCAGTAGATATCTTGAACTAGACTTGTTCTTCAATTTTCTTGAAGGATTTAGGGTGGATTTAAGGGGAAAATTGGAGAAATCAAGTGTTTGGAGCTCCAAGGTTTTAGGTAAGGAGGAGGGGGAGAGAAGAAAGGAAGAAAGAATAATATTTTAGGCCAAAAACTCACTTAAATGTACCTAATATTGAACAGATAGCTCGAGTGGTCAAAGCTTGGCTCAAGCGATGAAAAGAAGCTCCCAGAATCTCTAAAATTCATGCAGACCGCTCGAGCGATCAAAAGTTCGCTCGAGCAAACTTGCTTCCAACACGAGTACTCAAATTTCAAACAGGCATAACTCCTTTGTCTGAATTCCATTTTAGGTTATTCTTGTGTCCAAATCGAAGCCCCGGAAACAAGATTTCCAATAGTTTTAGCCTCATGTACAAATTTAAAATGTGGAAGTGAAAAGGGTAAAAGAGTAAAGACTACTCATGGAACAATTATCCGAATAAATGTTTTTTGTTCAATCTTACTTTACCATTATGATACCACCTCAATCAATATCCTAAAATGAACCAAAGAGGCTCCAAGTACAATAATAATAGTGTCAAGAGCAATCCCACTAATCTAAGAAGTACAAAGTGTTACAATCTCCCCACCTCAGGAAATTTCGTCCCCAAAATTAAACAGTTCAAGATCTAAAGTTTAGACAATTCCAAATAAAACAGACATTGAATTAACACTCCCACCAACTAATCACAAATGACTTCTACTCAACAATAAGTTTCTAGAAGATTCTCCCAACATAAAAGATTTCGCGTGATGAACAAGAAATAACTCCCATGAAAGAAGATAAGGCAACCCAATAATATAATGGGTGGGACAATTCCCAATAAAATTACAATCACCACTCCAGAATCTAGTTCAAAATCTAAAATTAACTCTCATATTTTTAGGTTCCATATTAATATTTAAACCCACCCTATATGATACAAATAACAACACTCAAGTGATGAGTCTTTCCTTTAACTCGTCCACAAGGATTACCAAGGCCCATTCAACCCAGATAAACGACTCGCATTATGTACGGGTCCTCATTTAGCAAGATTAGACAATATGGTCATGAATACTTCTAAGAAGCCACAACAACCTATTGATTTTCACAAAACTAAAGGTCAAGGGTAAAGGTCTCACTAAAATACCTTACAGTACTCCTACCTCAAACAAATTCAACTTCCAAGGAATATCTCTCGGTCATCTAATGACCTAGAACCTTAGAAAAATAGTTCTCACATCGCATTCACACTCCAAGAAACAACTACTGGTCATTTGGCAACCCAATTTTCAAAAGAATATCTCACATCACTTCAAAAGTCCTTAACTCCCTGTCATGAAAAGAAAAGAGAAGAGAGAGGAGGCAAATTTTTCCAATAAGAATTCTATCCGCCAATCATGGCCTTTCAACAAGATACAACCCAGTAAAATCAAAGCACCACGGGCCATGTTCTTGCAATACAATTAGCGTTCCATATCCATACATTACTCAACTGTGTTATTGAAATACTTAAAGGTCAACAATACCCAAAATAATATTTCCAGACCTTTGAAGATTGAAGGGATTCAAAGCTGGTATAAAACTATATATATATATATATATATAAGGGATGTCTTCGATACATAAAAGTGAATGGCAAGAATAAAGGGTTTGAAAAGGAACAATCTTGTGAAAATAGTTACAGTTTATACATGTCATATGACTCGATATGTCCACTTTCAGACTATTGTTCCCTTTTTTTTATTCACTAGTTTATCCATAGCAATAAATTCTCAATTCTGACAAAAATAAGGTCATACCCAATAGGAAAATTTTGTTCTCAAACATATTTCAGCCATTGACTGCCAAACATCACCCAACCAAGGATTCCATCACTACCACTGCGATGTCACAACCATCACAATCATACAGGCAACAACAATTCAAAATAATAACAATAAAGTTAAAGAAAACTAACAAATAAGTTTTACTCATAAACTTGGGAAGTCGCATTCCCCCTACAACTATCATTACAAATTTCAAGGTTGCCAAATATAGATATATAATTTTTCGACTACCCCATCTTGGGGATCACACGCAACCAACTAAAAACAAATATCAAGCAATTTGCACAACATGTCACTCCCTTGAGTGACACACACTCACCAAACAATCAATTCCCATTCACACACCTCATGTATAGAGTTTAGATGAGTTCTGAGATGATTCCCTATCAACCTCTTCTAATGCTACAACCATAATTAACACGCTACCTAAGGAAACCTTCTACACTTACATCATCTACCCATACTCACACAACACATTACATTCCTTGGAATCAAAGCCATGATATTAACTCCAAAGCTGAAACACGACTCCATACCATACCAATATTATGACGTCCCATGAGGTCAAACCTGGATTAATATCTTCTATAACACAAACTTATTCAATGACAATTATTTACATTATTAATAAATTAATTAATCTCATATTACAAGAGAATCACTCCAAATGAAATTCAATATACACTTCTCACCAAAATAATATTACGCCTCTATTACTAAATTCTAACAAAATCATATTTTCAGTACTTCACTCCAATCACTACTAAAGCTGCTTTAACCCTGAAAAATAATTTAACTTGAAAAGTCATTCACCATAGTTTACCAAAAATGAAAACAAAATCTAATTCTCATAATTACTCATGCTACAAAATGACACCCACTACCATATCTAACCCACCACAAAAACCTACACAGCTCAAGACGAAAGGTTGCACTAACAAATATTCATAGTTGTAGCTACCTTGAAATTTCGTCCGAAGTCTCGAGTCAGATCCCTCCTACTCAAGCTCTAAAGATACAACCACAAGTTATGAAACCACAAGCTATGATACCACTCATTCACTCTAAGAAGTTTTCTTTGTCAACAACGGTCATTCCAGAATAATCTCCATGACTAACCAAATAGCAAAATACTTTGTATCAATTTATTTCCGGACATGGTGTCTGTCAAATAACTTTTTCTAAAATAATTTCACCACAAAACACAATGGAATAAAATTGAAATAAGGAATCATCCTATATCAAGTACAATTAAATGCCCCTTAATCTCACTTAAGCTCAAGTACACCCAACTTAAGCTCAATGGCAATACTAGAATAATATATCAACAACAAAATTCTCAGTATCCTTATGGGGAA
The DNA here is from genome assembly GCA_025200525.1 of Camellia lanceoleosa. Lineage (NCBI taxonomy): Eukaryota > Viridiplantae > Streptophyta > Magnoliopsida > Ericales > Theaceae > Camellia > Camellia lanceoleosa. The sequence goes on from CM045758.1 coordinate 104,245,446, forward strand.
ATAAAGGACCAATACAAGAGAATCATAAATTTCTCATCAAGAATATAAAACAACTTATGCTCAAAGTCAAATGATACAAGATAAATCTCCATTTCAGCTTCTTGAACCACATGGTCATTACACTCACCAAACTTAACTCAAAATATGCATGTATATCTCTGGTCTTCACAATTTATAACATTTAGCGAGGGTAACTTTAAAACTTAACATTAATTACTCTCGGTGGACCAATAACAAATTTCCATGTTCAAATTACAGTTACATCAACTATCTCAAAACAGCTAGTCACAATCTCTATTGAATCATAACATTCTCACAATTTTATCAAAAATCAGTTTCTCTAAGAACACTAATTTGTTAACACAATTACTTATCATCTTGGTAAGCATCCATCTAATACACTCAAATACTTCAACAAACAACTCCAAAACATTTGACCCTACTAGTCCCAAAGGCATTCAAAACTAGCCTACATATCCTTACCTTCAATACTCATAATACAATTTCATAGGTCACTATTTTCCATTACTAGTAATTTAATCACACAGTGCAATTTAAATCATATTCATTTTCATCCCAAAATTCTTTACCTACTTCGTTGACCTAGAACTTGTTATAAGATTCTGAACTAGATAAGCTCTCTGAAAAATGCATCTCTTACTACACCCTACAATTTCTTTCAGGTTAAGACCACACATATTTCTAAATACATACCAAAATAATTGACTTAAGAACCAACACGATCCTCATAAATAGTCAATCAAACAAGCAGAGCTTTCTAACCACAATTAACTTACTTTATCCCAAAGAAATTTATAACGAGCTTTTGCTTATTCTGACATCATCATTCTAAGACATTTTACTTTAAGTCACTTTACTTATCATTAAAGCCTCAACACAGTACTACTACAACTAGTCTAAATTCTAACCAGCTTTACCCCCAAAATCCTTTATATAGCTCACTTTCACAATTTGATGTAAGACTTCAGAAATAACTACTTCTCATAAGGACAAATCATTTACTGTGCATCATAGTCTCCACCATTTGATGGGCACACATACACCTATAATTCTAGAAAACCATTTAGCTTATGATCCAATGTAAATTTTAAATCATATTAACCCATCCGTCTAGCCCTTGTAGTCTATCTTACCCTTTTCCTAGGGAGAAACATCCTCAAGGTAGAGAAAAAATCAACTCACAATTTAATACTCCGCATAAATTGCCACACCTCCCATTTGAGTTAAACATACACTTATACATGTATCTACACCACATAAGGCAAACCACATAAGCACATAGTCACATAGAGCACATACGGATCACTCTTCTAAGAATCAATTTGTTCCACGACACTCAAAGACTTTCAAGTGAAAAAAGCATTGATCAGGTGCCTTTCTAAAAGAATTTCGATGAATCTAATAGGCATAAGTTGTATCCTAGAAGCTTAACCCCATACCCACATAGATACATAAACACACCAAGCATGCAAAGCACATAAGCTCCCCGTCCTAGCCTAGTAAACCTATTGTGGCCAATGTCACTTTCCACGAGCCCAAGGTATTCAAACCTGCTTAGCTCTAATACCAATCTGTAATGCCCTGAGAAAGCACCTCCTAAATCCTATTCCCTTATCTCAATCCATATAGATACAACCAGTAGATAAAAATAATAATAATACAATTTCGTAACACTTCTGCCCCATTGAACTATTCCCAAAAACTTCAATATAGTATGCTTACATCCAGAGTTAAAAGGAAACAGTTCCATAGCTACGAAGTTATACCAAAGAGAGAAATCAAAAAAAATAAAATAAAATAAGCAACACTTTATCAAAAGTGTCCATGATTTAAAAATAAAATCCTTCACATTTACACAAAATAGCCCCAAGGCTTCAACACAAAACATCTAATGAGTGAGCATTCATGCTTCATCCAAATTGCTTTCCATAGTAAATAATTTAGATGGCTCGTCAACTTCATTTCCTGAAAATGTTTACTTTTTTGGGTGAATGAATGCTTAGTAGGAAGTATATTTAACAAATTATATGATTAATTGAAATACACATGATCATGCAATGCAAACATTTGATAAATTTTATTATGTATGCATATGAATACCTTTATGCATGAGTATGAAATGAGCAAATGTTAAGGTTAAATAAGCATTTCCTGATTTTTCAGAAACGGTAAATACACTATGACATTCTAAGTAAGAGTCGTAATTCAAAATACATACATAGATATAGATTTTAGATACTGAAATAGTCCCACATTTGCCAACTCTAGAAACGGTGGGGCGATGGGCACCCAAAAACATTTTTCCCTTCTACATTTGCCGACTCCTGAAACAGCGGGGCCGCGGACACCCAAAACCATGTTTTTTCGCATTTGCCGACTCCTAAAATGGTGAGATCATGGACACCCAAAAATATTTTCCCACATTCGACCAACGGTATGCGCAAACAGGCAATTGGGCACCTTGACTCCCTATAAGGGTACCAAATACAAGACACAACTCAAAACCACTCGACTCACCACCCGAACTCATAAACTATTTACCCCCTTTCAACTTTCCAGCGTTCAAATCATTATTGTATTATAAAGGAAATTTAATAATGCATATAATGCATAAATTTGTAAATTCTCATTTTTCCCTAAAATGATTTCAATGCATAACAATTCAATAGTTCACATGTCAATAATGAGAAGATTCTTTAATTCATAACAATCATCATTTCCAGTTTTGGTGTAAAAATTTCAAAGTCTAACTTTTCAACATCAAAGTCAAGTAAATACACTTAATTTTAGGTTCTAGAAACCAATTGGGCAAAACCCCCTTTTAACTCTTCCAACCATTCATACACATTAGTATCACAACAATCAAATAATTCATATTTCAACCTCAAACTCGAATAAACATGCCCAATTTCATGTTTTAAAAATCAATTGAGCAAAACCTCTCTTTATTAAACAAGTTTCAAAATTAGGGTTTGTAGAAAATTAGGAGTATTCTTTCTTTCATGAATTAGAGACTAATTTCCATCATTAACAACACTAACATACTTCCATCCATAATCATGAATTATTGCTCACATCGTTCCACATCATTTATTAGCGAACACAATCCCTACATATATATATATCTACAAAGGTGAATATTTAATGAAATTACCATATGTGAGTCTCAAATTAAAGATATAATAAGTTAATTATACCCTTACCTCAAGAATCGAAGTTTAAGATGGAAACCCACTTGAAATTTCAACGAAAATGCAAAACAATCGGTAGATATCTCGAACTAGACTTGTTCTTCAATTTTCCTGAAGGATCTTGGGAGGATTTAAGGGAAAAATTGGAGAAATCAAGTGTTTGGAGCTTTAGAGTTTTGGGTATGGAGGAGAGGGAGAGAAGAGAGGAAGAAAAAACAATGATTTTGGGCCAAAAACTCACTTAAATGTACCTGATATCGAACAGACCACTCGAGCGGTCAAAGTTTCACTCGAGCGGTGAAAAGAAGCTCCCAAAATCTCTGAAATTCGTGCAGACCACTCGAACTGCTCGAGCGATCAAAAGTTTGCTCGAGCAAACTTGCTTCCAACACGGAGTACTTAGATTTCAAACTGGCATAACTCCTTTGTCCAGACTCCGTTTTAGGTTGTTCTTATGTCCAAATCGAAGTCTTGGAAACAAGTTTTCTAATGGTTCTAGCCTCACATCCAAATTCAAAGTGTGGAAAGAGAAAGGGATAAAAGAGTGAAGATTACTCATGGGACAATTATTCGAATCAATGTTCTTAGTTCAATCTTACTTTATCATTATGATACCAGCTCAATCAATACCCCGAAATGAACCAAAGAGGCTCCAAATATAACAATAATAGTGTCAAGAGCAATCCCACTAGTTCAAGAAGTACAAAGTGTTATAGGAAATGAACGCAATAAGAAAATATACCAAAATCTACTATCAAGGGTAGATGTATAAAGAAGTCAATTTGGTTAGGGAATGATGATACTAACAAAAGAGGTGTGGAGATGAAGCAAGCACAATTAGAGAAGGGAGAGTCAAAATGGCTATAGAAGGAGTGGGTTGAAAAGGGGACTAGGAGAAGTTAGAAGTTATGAGAGTAGGGTTACAAACAAACCGAGCCGAGCCGAGCCGAGCTTTGCTGAGCTCAAGCTCGGCTCGTTTACTTATTGAGCTCGTTTATTGAGTTCGAGCTTGGGCCGATAAGAAACTAGGCCTGAGTTCGGCTCGGCTTGTTAACATTAATGAAACTCGAGTTCGGTTCGATTCGGTTCAGTTCAACTCGACTCGATAATTTTTTTTAATATTATTTATATATTATTTAATATATAAATAATATATTTGTTATATAATTTAAATAAAGATGAACGAGTCAAGCTTGACGAGCCGAGCTTATGCAAGCTCGAGCTTGGCTTGTTTACTAAATGAGTGTAATAGTCGAGCTCAAGTTCGGCTCATTTACTAAACGAACTGAGCCAAGCCGAGCCCTTAACGAGCCGAGCCAAGCTTGTTCATGAACAGTTCAGTTCATTTGCAGCCCTATATGAGAGTGCCTATATGGAAGGGGCATAAGAAGAAAATGTTAAAGTTGCTAAGCAAATATGAAAGGAAAGGGCAATGATCTAAAGGAGATGGCCAGTCGGGGTAGAGGCCGATTTCAAGAGACTCAAAAAATTTGTAGCCATGATTTTTCTATTTCAACCCAATAAACTTTGATATGGAATTAATTATAATTACGAAAATTTCAGAAATAGAATACATTAGTTTTACAATAGATGTATATATTTTGTAATTTATTATAATTCTTTGACTATAATTTTTACCAATTGCACCATGACACACATATTTATTATGTAATACTTAAAATAAAATATTAATGACAACTCCACAAAAATGCCGTTAATTGTAATTCAAATCAAAATAATTAAAATTTATTTGATTCTAATCTCCTCTTCTTTTTCTTTTTTTTTTTTTTCTTTTTTTGTAAATTCAGATTTTTTTATTGTTTAATTTCAAAATATATTTATAGTTATTTCTTTACAGATGGGTTTTTCTCCGGTCCTTAATCGGACTGGAGAGATACTGTTAAGCCTGTTAGGCCCATTTTCGGGTCCTGTTTCAATCACGCGAACCATTCACATTTTAGAATTCTTCAAGCACATTATCACTGTTAAAAATCAAGTCGATCGGATAACAGAAACTACATGTTCAAATCAGTTTTATATACACCGTTTATTTTCTCACTGTTTATTTTTTTCATACAAAATTAATCCAAACACGTGATTTTCGTTATCTGATTGACTTGATTTTTTGTAGGGATGATGTATTAGACAAATTTTAAAATGTGAACGATTTGAATGATCGAAATGGAATCTAAATGTGAGCCTAATAAGCCTAATAACACTTTTCTAATTCGATTAAGAATTGAAAAGAAGTTAGTCCATTTCTTTAAACCCGTATATAGCACAAAATTTATGTTACTTCCTCCGTCCCAAAATATTAGTCCCTTATTCCATTTTTCATTGTCCCAAAATATTAGTCTCTCTTCAAAAATCAAGTATAAAAATAATATAAATTTTCTATTTTGCCCTTTTTTTAAATTAATAAATAATATAAAAGTACAATTATGACATTGATATTCCCAAAAAATGTACTATCAAAAGGGTAATTTTGGAAAATCAACTTTTTTCAAATGCAATAATTGTGGGTGCCTCTATTTACACACCAGTAATTTACTCATCCCACACCATTTTTTTAATTACTATTCTGTCCATAAAGAGAATTACCAAAATATTCTCTTCTTCTCTATCTCTCTTTTCTCTCTCGTCCGAAGCCCTAGCCAGTAGCTCCTTCTTCCACCGCCGCCGCCAGTGACTTCCTCATCTCCTTCTAAACCCTCTTTTTCTCTGGACTATTGGACTTGTATCCATAACAAGAGGACTGTGCTCGGAACCCATAAAATATCTTTGTTTTAACTGTTCTTTCTCCAAACACATTTGGCGGGGATCCCGGTTAGGTTTTAACTTTGATTTGGATCAGCGGATTTCAGTAGGAGAATGGATTGAGAATTGGTTCCAAACTGCTCCAGATGATGAGGCTATTGCTGAATCAATTAAAGTTCTTTGGGGAATTTGGATATACAGGGACAAAGCAGTGTTTGAGAAAGTGGTGGTGGATCTATATCAGATTTTATCTAGTATTAATCAAATGAATTGGGAATGTAGCAAACTTGCTTCAAAGGTGGTTTATGGACAGATTGATCTGAATATAGTCCATGTTTCAGATTGGTCAACTTTTATTTTTAATAATAGTGCAAAGTGGTGTCCAAATCCTTGTTTTGACAGGTTCATAATTGATGGAGCTTGGTTGCCGAATTCATCAAGAGCTGGTGCTGCGTGGATTGCATTAGATAACAGGAGGAATCAGATCGCAATGGTGGCTTGAAGAAGAGAGGGCAAAGGGGAGGGGCTAACACCGACGCTGGCGACAGAGCTGGGTTGCAGGTGGTAGTGGTGGTGGGGTGTGTGATTAAGGGTAAAAAAGGAACATTGTATGTGTATTGAACAAATTTATTATTTATTAAATTATTAAAGGTGTGAATTAAGTATTGGTGTGTCTTGAGATGATATGTAGTGTGTAAATAGAGGCACCCAATAATTGTACTATTAAAAAAAGTTGGATTCCCCAAAAGAGACCATTATTTTGGGACAGAGGGAGTATATATTTATAGACAAGAAATTATTTTATTCTATGCATTACATGTGTCCTGCTAATATCTATAGAAGTAAATGTAAAGAGGGAAAGTATTCGCTTCGAGTTATAACTATGGATGTGTGATTATGGTAATCACTTTGTTCAGATTTTCAAGTTTTGTGTGGTCCTACCCTTGAATAATAAGCCATTTGGATTTTGTTAACCACAAAAAGAATAAGAGCCCTAATAACTCATTCTAGCGATTATCGTAAAAAATAAAACTAAAAATAAAAATCTCATTCTAAGGTTGCCATGAAAAGGATCCAAGTGCAATTTATAGGATTCGGATTAATTGTAACCTTTTTCTTGTTGCCTTAGGCCATCTTCAACGCTATACCAAATTTATCACCAAATTTAAATTCGGTGAAAAAGTTCATTTTTTACTATTCTAATAGTTTCATCAAACTTATATCAAATTGAGAATATACAAAATATTTTATTAAACTGAGGATGCTTTGTGTCTTTTATCAAATCACTATTTATTACCGTTGTATTTTCACCACCAGATGTCTCCCGTCTTCCCAAATGACCACCTCAAGACAAAATTTTACGAAAATTTTACACTAGAAGGTCGACCTCGTAGTCGACCCCTCGAATGACCCCTTATCATTTTGGTCACTAATATTAATCCTTGTCCCATTATGAAAATTTTACATTGGCCGATATTCGTCCACTTGGTCGACTGCCTGGTCGTCCGTCCAATCGATCGGTGGTTTAATGAAAAGTTAAATCTTTCCGTTAGAACAGACAACAATGTTGTGAAACCCGGACCGGACCGGCCGGTCAAACCGGGAACCGGGCCTGGCTCCGGTCCGGTCAACCCTCCAGAACCGGACTGTGAGCAAAACCGGCTTGGAAATTGAAAACCGCCAGAACCGAGGTGTTTTGGCGGGTTAGATCGGTCAATTTTTATTTTTTTTAATTTTCTCTACCTATTTTTTCTTTTTTATTTTCTTTCTTTTTTTTCTTTCTTATATATATTTATATATATATATTATAAATATATTTTAAAATTTTGACTAAAAATTCTTACTTCAAGAGTCTCCTCTCATAAGGAAGAGTCTCATTGGAAGTTGGAGAAGATTATGAAAGTCTATTCCTATTTATAGGAAAAGATTTTTTAAAAAGAACCTACAAAATTCTATGTGGGATTCAACCAAATTATTTGAAACATATTGATGGGAGGGAGAATTGAAAATTTCATTTCTTTCCAAAATTAAACCTAACATTGAATCAATTTGTTTGGATGGAATGCTTAAAAATTTTAATTTCTTTAAAACAAGTGACCTTTTTTTATCAATTATGACTTTACTAAATATTATTAATAAATATTATACAACAATTTTTATTTTTATTTGAGTATTTATATATATATTTATTTATTTATTTATAATTTTTAATTATATTTTTTAACTACATAATATTAATTATGACGTTACGGTTCGACCGCTTTGACCCGACGGTTGAATCGGTGACCCGTCCACCCGGTCCCTTTTCCGGTTCGCTCACCGGTCCGGTTTTCAAAACATTGACAGACAATATCAAAGAGAGTTTTTATTCAAATTTGATAATAAAAAATAAAAAATTAAATTTAAAAAAAAGAGTAATTTACAGTTAAAGATGTCTTTACCTCCGTTTGAGAAGAACTATTTGAGGCTTTTTTAGCTATTTTAGCCACAAAAGACAAAATATGCTATTTTAGCCACAAAAAATAAAATATCACATCTAACCCATAATCATCACACTCTTTTCTCACAAAAAAAAGTTTAAAAAATCAAAAAAACTAAAAAACTCTTTCCAAATTAAATTTTTTAGCTCAAGTTTAAATAACTAAAAAAATCAAAAAATTAAAAAATCAATCCACTTCCCAAACTACACGTTTATGTGCGAAATGGATCATAAGATTTTTTTTAGGAAAATGCCTGGTAGCTCGAATGCTACCAGGCTCGATTGGCTCGAAAAGAAGAAAAAGAGAGAGAGGAGGAGAAAAGAGAGGGAGAGGGAGAGGGAGAGAGAGAAGCAGAGGGGGAGAGAGAGAGAAGACGATCGTCTGCCGCCGTCGTCTGCCGCCGTCCTCGCCTTCCTCCTCCTCGCCGTGGGTCGTCTGCCCGCCGTGGGTCGTCCTCGTCATGACCAGTCCCACTGGCTGTCTCCCCGTCGTCCTCGCCTTCCTCCTCCGGGCCGGTTTTATGGCCCCCTCCCCTCTCTCCTCCTCCTCCTCCCCTCCCTCCTCCTCTTCTTCTTCTTCTTCTTCTTCTTCTTCTTCTTCTTCTTCTTCTTCTTCGTTCTGTAAGAAAACCAGGAGGAAAGAAAGAAAAAAAAAAAAAAAAAAATCGATCCCAAAACGACGTCATTTTAGAGTCGAGCCGCGTTTCGAATCACGGTTTCGAACTACCAATCGCGATCGTTTTTTTTAAAAGACTTTTTAGCCTCTAGAATTGCAAAATTTTCAAGAAATAATGCATACTTTTGACATGTGATTAGTACCTTTTCATGATTGATGACGGTTGTTTTGGACTTTTCATGTGTGTATCTTTATTATTTCAACTTCACACGTAGAGGCACAGAAGAAAAAAGAAAAGTAAAGAGACCAGTACAATTATGAAAAAAAGAAAAGAAAAAAACTCAATAATGGCAACATTGTAATCATTTCACTCACTTCACTCATTTCAAAGGATTCGTCATTTGGTTTAAGTTTTCATAAATTATTTTTAGTTGAGTTTTTTTTTTTTTTTTTTTGTCTTTATTGATTTATTTATTTATTTTATTTTTTAAATACAGCAAGATTAGATATATTTGAAAATTAAAAATTTTAATTAAAATATAAAAAAAATCACTAAAAATAAACAAAAATTCAAACAATAATGCATACAGATTTTTATTTGAATATTTATTTATCTTTAGTATTTTTTAATATTTTAGTCAATTTATTTTACTTTTTAAATACACCTTGATTAGGTGCATGAAAAGTATAAGAAATTGATTAAAATATTTTTAAAAAAAAAAATTAGTCTAAAGTCCCTCTCCCATTTTTAATAATGAAAGAGATCCACAATATTATTTTATGATATCTAAGGTCCCTCAACTCCCACACCCATATATCACAAAGAAATTTGACTGAAATCAAACCTCAGCTTCCCACTTCTCTCTCTCTCTCTCTCTCTCTCTCTCTCTCTAGAATACATGCACAAATATATATATAGCTTCAATGGCGATAGAGCTGGATTGAAAAGCATGGAATTTGTACTCTGCCATAGCTCCATGCATTACCGCGACTAGATCTTCCAACATCAAGTCCAAAAAGATCAAAACTCGAAAGCTCCACCGTGGCCGTCATTTTCACTGTGAAAAGCCACCGACACATTCGAAGAAGCCGCCTCTTCTCATTTTTCGATTCCTTGGTGTCCCGATCGCAGCCTTAGTCCAATGTTGCGTCGGTGATCGAGAAATCGCTGAAACTTCTAGAGATTGTGTCGACGTGCGCGAAGGGACGGGCAGCGATAGACGGAGACGAGAGCTGCGAAGTTATGGATCTAGATCTTAGCAGAGCCGCAAAGCTTCAGTGATGGAGTGTTCTTAGAGGATAAGAGGTACGAAGCTTCAAAGAAATTTTATACATAGTGAAAATGGTGGGGATCAGAAATTTTGTTGCATTATTCAGTAGTGCTGAAAATAGTGCACGTGTACAGTCACTATTTTATACATGAAGTTCATGATTGCTAATTGTAATTTGTGACTTCTATTAATTAGATTTAAATAATTAAAAAAATTGTTGCATGTTACTGTTTATTTTCCGAAGCACTGGAGCACCGAACCACCTGTAGCATATATGATATAGTCCACTGTTTCAATAGTACATGATTAGAGATTTACATTCATTTAAATATTAATATTTGATTTTGCATGTTGTTTGGTTCCAAAGAAATTTGAATTTTTCCTGGTTTATAAATGAACCTAAAGAAATTTGAATTTGAATTTGAACTTAGAGAAAATTGGTCAAAATAAACCCAGAGAAATTTGAATTTTTTCTCTGGGTTGAACCTAGAGAAATTTTTTGGGAAGTCCAGAATTTCTTTGGATGAAATTTCTCTGGATAAGAATTTCTCTGAAGGTGAATTTTCTCTGGATCTACTTGACAGACCTTAGACATTATGAAAATATTGATTGTCCTTTATGCTGTAAAATCTTAATACCAGAGATCTTAAAAAAAATTTCCCTTAAAAAAATACTAAAAATTAAAGATAAATCATCTAAAAGTAATTTTTGAAAATCAAACCAAACAGATAAAACTTACTCTAAGAGCATTTTTAACAAATAACTTCTTTTTTTTTTTTTAGCTGAAAGAGTGAATAAAATCATCAAATTTCAATTCTATTAAACTAGTTATCAAATTAATTATTTTAGTTTTTAGTTCAAAAAAAAAAAAGTTAGTTATTTTAGTTTTTGTAATTTTAGTTAATGAAACATTAAAAAAATATTACTTTCAATATTTTAGAATTCAGTTATGCTACGTAGCTCAAAATTTCTAAGCTCGAATTTGGCCCGAATTCAAAACGACGTTGTTTCGTCGTTTTGATTTTTTTTTTTTTTTTTCAATAACTGGCAGAAGAAGAAAAATCAAAAAAGAAGAACAAAGAAGAAGAAAAAGAAGAAGAAAGAAGAGAAGATGAGAGTATGTCACGACCCAAACCCGGCCCTATGGGTTTAGCACCGTAACCGGCCAAATCCGAGATTACAAGAAGCCCGCTGTATGATGAATCTGATAAAAAAGTATGTAAGCCACTGGAAATATCTGATAAATAAATAATGTCCAATGAGCTGTGACAGTCTATATGCCAAAAAGATTTTTCATACATTTATGCAGTCAAACAGTACAGTCTATACCAATATTTACAGTCACTCAGTGCAGGGACCTAATCCCTTGATAACAGTACAGTAAAGCAGATAACAGTCTATACAAAACAGTGAGACAATACAGAAGGGGGAATGCTAAAACACCCCTAAGCCTTAACATGATAGGCTTGGAACCTCGCAGTGAGACACGTAGGCTGGCTTGACAAAACTGGAATAACCCCGACGCGTCTAGCTTTGGTCCGGTGCCTGTACACCTATATATATATATATGAGCAGTGAGCTAAAACCCAGTGAATAACATAATGCGTAAAGAGGTTTAGAATGAATGTCCTTACAGTAATAAAAACAGTTCAATTAAATTAGTATATCAGTTGTTCAAGACAAGATCAAATATATGTGGTACATCCATCAAAGATAACAAGAATAGTAGGTCTTAAAAACCGAGCGATAATGATGGCTATCAATCAAGAATGAGTGGTTCCACGAGGAACCGACAGAAATCTCAGAATAAAGAATAAGAAGCGAGGTGCTAAAGATGCCACAGTACAGTTCAGAATATAGGACATACATTCATTCAGTAAACAATATCAGTTCAATATTCAAAAGATAAACATTTTGAACGTATCTTTACACAATCGTTACTCACAGAGTTCTGGGCTATCAGTAGCTAGAGCGTCTCCTCGGAATGCCAACCCTAAACAGTTAACAGATTGAACACACTTTAAGTTTTATAGTTGGGAAGTGTAATAATTAACTCCCTATTATGCCTCGGTGTGTTCTACATCTATATCCTCATTAAGATGTCTTAAACTAGGTCTAAGAATGCCTAGGATGGGATGAGGATGCAAAGATGTGCCTGAAAAACAATTTCTGAATTTTTCAAGAAAAGCAGGGTCCTTCGGCGCAAGTTTCCCTTTCGGCGGACAAGCCAACAAGGTTCCCTCGGCGGCAATATCTCGCCGGCGTGTTACCCAACACTCCGCTCAAGCGTACATTTTCCCGCCGGCGGATGATGAACAGCAGCAAAATCTTTGGATGTGCGATTTCTCCGGCGGATCAGAAACAGTCAAAATTGCTGGAGCTTGATTTCCGCCGGCGGCACTTCCTTTCGCGGACGACCAAAATCTGGAAATTCCAAATTTGAGTCCCAAGCTCAAAATCAAGTTTTGATGCTCCAAATTCGGTCCTCTTGGGCCCATTTTCTGGAAAACATTTGTAAACTCATAAAACATCATGTTTCAAAGATCAATTTAAGAAATCAAGGCCCAAGGGTGTTTCAATTAAACTCATTTTCAAACTCATTTTTCATGAACATGCATGAACAATATTCAAACATGACATGCATGCATTCAAACCAATTTAAAGCTTCAAAACATGCTCTAAGGAGCTCATTCTTTTCAAAACAAGTTCAAAACATGGACTTAAGTTTAAACATGAGCATGCATGTAAAATTCTACCATGAATTCCACTCAAAACTCATCCATTCAAACATGCATGCATGAATTCTAGCATAACTCACCATGTATGAGCTACAACATGACTTAGTTCTACAATGGAGCATGAAACATGCAAGACTTAGCTTAAACTCACAATTAGAGGGATGAATTCTCTTACCCAAGTCTTGTATTCAAAAATGGAAGCACAATTTTGAAATCAATCTTCAATTTCCAAGCAATTCTACAAGTTGAACCCAATTCCCTCTTAATTCTCTCCCTCTCTTACTCTAAGGTCGGCTAGCTCTCAAGAAAGGCTGATCAAATGTTTGGCATGAGGTGTTATAAGGCTCAAAATGGTTTAAGATAGTGGGCCACTACATGACTTTTTGGTAAATAAGGCCAACTCTGCAACATACCAACATTTAATCTAATTTAATCATACCTAATCACACTTTGGATAATTATACCATAAAATCAAATAAATTATGATGGTCCTAAAACATCAATCTATTTACGGTTCGGCCGTCGATAGGGCATTCAATTAGCAGTTTAAACATAAAACACGAACAGATAAATAACCAGTCAAACAGATAGAATATGCAATACAATAAATATACTCAATCAATTCAGGTTCAATTTCAGTCAGTCAGTCAGTTCAGTATTTCATTCAATCCAGTTATCAGTCATTATCAGTCTCAGTTAATAGTAATCAGTAATTAATAGGTAATTTATTGGCAATCGGTACGAAAGTTGTTACAGAGTAGTAGAGAGAGAGAGAGAGAGAATCATCATCATTAACCACCCAACACATCTTCATCAACACAGTAGAGAGAGAGAGAGAGAGAGAGAGAGAGAATCATCATCATCATCATCATTATCACATCTAAAATGCTGAAATGGTATATTTAGAAACTACCACATTTCCTGCAATGGTATAGTTTCTAAACTCACCATAGAGATCAACAACAAAAAAAATGTAAAAATCTAGGAAAAAAAAAAAAAAAACTTCAACAGATCATTCTCATACACAGATCGGAGACGGAGATCAAAGATCGGAGGCCGAGCTACGACGATCGGAGGTGGAGGCGATCAACCCTCTCTCTCTCCATTCCCTCTTCTCTTTCTCTCTCTCTTTCTCTTCCTCTTCCTCTTCCTCTTCCTCTTCCTCTTCCTCTTCTTCTCTCTTCTCTCTGTTCTCTCTGTTTCAAACATAAGGAGGAAGAAAAAAAAACTACCTAAAATGACGTCGTTTTGGGCAATCGGGGGATTCGGAGAAGAAATATTCGAGTTACGAAGGATTATTCTTTAGAATTATTGTGTTGAGTTTATACAAAAATAATTTCAAATTGAAATGAATAAAAATAATATTTATACTATTATATAAGTAAAAACATTGCCAATCGTTTGAGATTGAAACTCTCAATTCATTTGTGTCAAATTTTTGAATATTTAAATAATTAAAAATTCTACCTGTCAATAGATCTTGGAATGATTGGTTGAAAAATATTTTTCCCTCTTTAGTTTAAATTTCTAAGTTTTTCTTTAAATTAATGTCATTAAGATTTGTTTCTTAAAATTATTGGGTAAATTTCACCAACACCTCCTCAGATTTCTATTTAATATAAATCATTATCTCATATTTGAAAAATTATGCTTACCCTCCCATCAGATTAAATCGACATATTTGTCCTTTAACTTTTATACATATAAAATAATAAAATAATACAAATATTTTGTTTATGTCATTTCAAAGGAAATAACAATCATATTTTTTGATTTAACTCACACAAAAAATTATTTTTTTTATTTTTCGTTTTTTAATTGAATTTTTTTAATATTTTAAGAAATTTTTTTAGATATACTTAAGAAGTATAATATTCTGTGATTTTTTTTAAATTCACCAAATACAAAAAAATACAAAAATTTAATACATTATCTTATTTTGTTGTATTTAATGAATTTTTTAAAAATATTTTCTACAGACTTTATACTTTTAAATATATTTAGATGAAATTGATCTAACTAAATATAATTGTGGAAATAAAAATGAAAAATTATATTCATATATAAAAATTTATACAAAAAAATATCATAAAAATTTTGTGATAGTGATATTGTTGTAAATATAAATCATACTTATGAGTGTTTTATTTTAAAGTGAAAGGTCAATATTAAATTATTTTATTGTGTTTGAAAATTTTATATAAAATTTATGTGTGTATATCATTAGTCAATAAGAATATGTTCAGGTAGAATTTAATGGTGAAAAGTTATAGAATGTAGTTATGATGATATGAAAAATAAATTGTAGGAAAAATAGTAAGAGAGTGGTCATTTAGAAAATTTTAGAATATAACATCAACAATCCAGGGGATAGTGTGTAATGAAATTACAAACCTCAAGAAAGGAAATGTAATTTTTTTAATGTGAAGGATAAATCTATATTAAACAGAAATTTCAGAAGTATTAGTGTAATTTACCCTAAATTGTTATATTTGCAATGTAATGCGTTATTTACTAAAGCTTATATTGTTCTAATCAATATGTTAGAATCATTCTCAGTAAGCCTTCGTTTGATATGTAGGCTAATTTGACTTTTTAGTTATAGAAAGATAAATTATAAGATCAAGTTTGGCAATTTTAAAATAATTCATCTTTTTATCTTTTTATCTTTTTTTTATCACATCATCTCTCTATTTTTCTGTACATCTTTTCGTAAAAAGACAAAAAGTACACTTATTTAGGTCATCCCAACCAACCAGGGGCGGAGGGAGCATGTCACCATGGAGTCACGTGCCCCCCTGGATTTTGGGAATTTTTTTTTTTTTGCAAACATAAAAAAAATTAAATAAAAAATTACAAAAATATTATTAGAGTGAAATGTCAATGACATTTTAAAAATTATGAAAACAATAATGGTTGTTTTGATTGAAAATGAAGAGACTATTATAAATAAACCATATTAGCTATGAAATTTTTTGAATGTAACGACGATATCATTATTAGTGATATGCAAGTATAAGTAATTTCATTATAGAGATATGGAATTTATTAGATTGTTAGTTACATTTGACATGTGAGGTTCACTATTTATGCGTTTATTTACCATTAAGGAAAATGCGGCATACACCCAGTGATTGGGCACCCCCACCACCCCCCCAGTGCCACGTGGCACTGCGGGATTGGAAGGAAAAAAAAAAAAAAGCTAATTGCATCATACACCTCACTGGGGTCGACTTCAGGTGTAGGTAGCAGTGTTGTTACCATTAATGGGTGATGTTACATACCAGTGATGACGTGGTATTACCATTATATTGAATTTTTAATCAAATTTTATATCAAAAAATAATTTATCATTATATAATTTATTTTAAGACTTATATTTATATTTTTTTTATATTGTCCATGATACACTAGTTATAAATAATATTTTTTTTCTTGATGTTTCCTGAAATCAATCGTAAAAAATTTACGTGAAATATTTTTGTAAAAATTATTATAATTAATAAGTGCCCCCTCTAAATTAATTTTCTGGTCCCGCCACTGCAAACAACCCCTTAAGTTAATAAGAAAAAATGTCACATTTAAATCATAATTATTTCATTTTTTTTCTTATAAAAATCAAAAAAAGTTATAAAACTCAATTCAAAAGAACTTTTTAATCCTATGTTCAAATAGTTAAAAAATTAAAAAACTAAAAAAGTAACTCACTTTCCCGAATGAAGCCTAATGTTTGGGAATAATAAAAAGATCTATATAACAAAACAAGAAGGTTGATGGGACATTTGTCTATGTGGCATACAAATGAAGGGCTGAGATCACACTTCAAGGCCATACAAATCAAAGGCAGAGATCATTTCTCTCACCCTCTGTGTTTCAGATTTCAAATTTCAAACATCATTCTTGAAGACGCTACTCTTTTCTCTCTCTCTCACTCTCTCTCTCACCCTCACAAACCTCAACCCCTCCTTGCGCAACGCCCATTTTAGGCCTTTGATCTTTAAAGCAAAATTATCGATCTTTCCTTACAATCGAAGCGAAAATGGACTCTGATTCGTGGACTACGCGTCTCTTAGCTGCCTCCAGGAGATATCAATCTCGATCTGGTCAGTCTCGATCTGATAAAGAAAACGAACTTGGGGATATTCAGATTTCCAGCTCGAAGATGTTGTGAAAATTACAGTCTTTGTTAAAATTTCTTTTGTGGGATTCAATTGGGGGGTTTGGTTTTTTTTCTTTTCTCTGAATTCGTGAAATTGGTTTTGATTGTAGTGCAGCTCACGGAGGAGGTGATGTTGATGGTGATAATGAGTCGCGGCCGGAGCTTCTTTGCCCGTTCTGTGCCGAGGAATTCGACGTTGTCAGACTTTGCTGCCATATCGATGGAGCCCATCCTGTTGAAGCTAAGAATGGAGTAATCAAAAGCTTTTCTAAACATTTTTGACTTTGTCTTACTTAACGCTCTTCTTTTTTCAGGTGCGTTTGCAGATGAATCCAAACTTGAGAAGAGGAGCAATAGGGGAAATGAGAAAAATTGCTTCAGAAGAGGGAATAACGGCTCTCTGGAAGGGGGTTGGGCTGCTTCTTTGACTGCATCACAGCTTGCAACATATGATGAATCCAAGCGGGTCAAGTTCTAAGCATGCTATTTTTCACTTTGAATATCCACGACGTAATTTCCAAAGTTTCTGATTAGATCATTTAATTTCCAAAGTTTCCAAAGTCTCTCTCTCTCTCTCTCTCTCTCAAATTTTCACTTTTAATCTTCTCAACTGTCAAGTTCTAAGCGGGTCAGGTTTCTCAGGCTATTGTTCTAACGTGTTTAGTGCTTTTCTTGGCCATGACTGGTCATTCAAGTAATCCCCTGGATCAGTAACGTGTACTGTTTGTTTCTCTCTTTTTCTCAATCACAAATGATATATCTCATGTTTTCTGAGATGGGTTTTCATTATATTGTCTCCTTTTACTCCCTATGCCTCTTATGCTACCATTAAAAAAATTATAATGAATTAAAAAAATAAAATAAAATTGGCCTCTTTTCTTAGTGGGTGTTTGATCTTTCTTTTCATTATTTTTCCTGGTTAAATTTTTACCCATCAGATGAAAATTTCCCCTTTTAGTTACATACTTCATTTTTTATTTTACTTTTTAACTTTTTTCCTCATGAATTTTGTATGAGCTGATCTGCTATTATTTGGTTGGATTTGTGTGTTTGTGTGTGTAGGTGGTACCTATTGTGTTTGTAAAGATGGATTGAGTGACTCAGTTTATCAGAAGAACATAGATTATGCTTGTGGAGCTGGAGCTGCCTGTAGTGCAATCATTTAATTTGTAGTCTAAAATGGGTTTAGGCTTCCCATTTTGCTTTTCTTTGTATCTGCTATATTTTATTTATTTTTCTAATATTTTTTCATCTATTCCTCTGCGAGGTTTTGATAAGGTGGACTCCTCTTGAAGAAGGATTTTATCTACATCTCATGTATGGCTTCTAGGCTCCACTTCTCCTTATTATCTATTAAGTACTGCACATTGAATTTTATTGAGTTTTAGTTTTCTCGAAACAAGTACCGTTCAAGCAAAACCTGTTTGGATCTATGATAATTTTATAACTTTTTATCTACAACATGTTTCTTTGCTAGAACAGGTTTCTTGCTCTTTTGTATCAATGAAATATATCTAATCAATTGCTTCTCTTCTAATAAAATTCTCTTTTCTTTCATTTTCATAGGACGATGGAGATTTGCACCAAATTATAATATGGGCTCTCTTAACTCATCTTATTTCATTGGAAAAATTACAAATCAGTGAGTTTTTAAATATTTTGTGAAGTTATCACCTATTTACAATTTTTCTTATTTAATTTACTCATCTTCTTACTATACATTTTCTTTTGTAAATGTTGGTGTTCTGATTTTAGTCTATTTTATCTTTTTGTGAATTTTAAACGAAAAAATCAAGTTTTAACCTTTGTCAAACAAGGCCTCATATTTATGTTATATGACACATTAACACCCAAATTTAGTCACTTCATTATGGTGCTCTAAGAGTTCTATTTTGCTTTTTTATCTATTCATATTAGCATCCAAGTGTTTATACATCATTTTTTTTTAAATTTTATTTTGGTTATGTATGCATTTATTTCATAGATTTTTCATGAACACCTGCAAGAAAATGCCAAATAAAGGAATTACAAATAATTTGTCTTGCATCTAATTAGAGTGGCGCAGCAGAAGCGTGGTGTATTATAATATGGGCTCTCTTAACTCATCTTATTTCATTGGAAAAATTACAAATCAGTGAGTTTTTAAATATTTTGTGAAGTTATCACCTATTTACAATTTTTCTTATTTAATTTACTCATCTTCTTACTATACATTTTCTTTTGTAAATGTTGGTGTTCTGATTTTAGTCTATTTTATCTTTTTGTGAATTTTAAACGAAAAAATCAAGTTTTAACCTTTGTCAAACAAGGCCTCATATTTATGTTATATGACACATTAACACCCAAATTTAGTCACTTCATTATGGTGCTCTAAGAGTTCTATTTTGCTTTTTTATCTATTCATATTAGCATCCAAGTGTTTATACATCATTTTTTTTTTAATTTTATTTTGGTTATGTATGCATTTATTTCATAGATTTTTCATGAACACCTGCAAGAAAATGCCAAATAAAGGAATTACAAATAATTTGTCTTGCATCTAATTAGAGTGGTGCAGCAGAAGCGTGGTGTGGGCCCATAACCCACAGGTCACAGGATGGCTCTGATAATTTATTTTTTTTGTTGTTGGTTTTTATTTTTTTTGACAAACATACAAAATCAACTATGGCTTTTACTTTCTGATAAAATAATAGAAAATCACTCTCTCACATAAAAATGTATAAAATATTATTTTGTTGTTAGGTTTTATTCGTTTGACAAACATACAAAACCAACTTTGGGTTTTATTTTTTGATAAATAAGAAATCACTATCTCTCACACAGATGTATAATATTGTGATTCGGGGAGTCAGTAGATACTTTTGTGTAGCTTAAACATTTTCATTATTCTTTTGACAAACATACAAAATCAACTCTAATTTAGTTCGCATGTTCTCATTTTCATTTTCATTATTCATTAAACATGCAATTTCACAATTTCTTTGCAATTTCACAATTTCTTTGCAATTTCAATATTAATTTCTTTATTATTTGTTTTTGAACTTACTTATCTTAATGTAAGGTAATTCATTTTCTTTCGGTTTTCGTTTTCTCCATCAAATGCGTCCATTCTGAGTGCCCGTTTTATATCTGTCTTTTAAACCACAATTTCATATGACTTCTTTTCAACACGGGTCATGTATTGCTTAATAAATATTCAAACTGTATTTAAGGTCGGAAACAAAATGAATCTGAATGGGTGTAGGTGAAGATTGAAGAAGGTGATGGAGGGTGGTTACATACACAAAATTGATGGGACTAAACTGGACAAAATAAATGGGGGTTTTTTAGGCTGTATTGATTTGTAAATTATGGAGGAATTAAGTTGAATTATCAAAGGCAGAGTTTGTTTTCTAAATTTTATTTTATTAAATTCTTTCTTAAGAACACTTCCTTCTTAAATTTTCCCTCTAACTTTATGTGATCAATTAAAGGAAGTTCCAAAAAGAAAGAATTGAAAAAAAAAATAAAACCCAAAGAAAATATTGATTGATTTGTGTAAATTAATGTTTTTATCAGTCATTAATTTGTATCTGTGTTGACAATGTGTTGTGTTTGTTTGTAGTGTTTGTATTGGGTAACCAATTATTATTTTGCAACAATGTTTGTGTTTAGTTTGAATTGGGTGGTCTATAAAAAAACACATTGTCATTAGTGTGACAATGCATGTGTTTGTTTTGAATTGGGTAGTCTCTTTTAATTATCATATTGCTTTTTTCTGTATTTTGAATTGGGTAGTCTCTCATTTTATAGGTCTACATTTTTTAAAGCTTAAGTTTTTCTTATCTCTCTAATGATTTTGTATTTATTGTTGTGTAAACTAAACGTGCACTTCTTTGATTGATGAGTGTTGAAAGAGTGGCAATCTCAAGGGCAAAATTTACATTATTGTTGGTTTCATTGTTGACACACTTTGAAAATGATTGACATTATATAAAGTTAAAGATTATGTAGAGGCAGATTGATGTTGTGTAAATTATTGTTGTATTTTTCTTATCAAAATCAGACCAAATTGAAACTGTATTTGTGTTTGTATTGAAAAAATTAAACATGTTTGTATTTGTTGGTTTTAAAATCTGTTGCAGATGCAGTTGAGTGTCTCTCTCTTATTTTGGTTTCTATGGGTATCTATGAAAAGCCATGAAATTATTGTTGTATTTTTCTTATCAAAATCAGACGAAATTGAAACTGTATTTGTATTTGTGGGTTATAAAATCTGTTGCAGATGCAGTTGAGTATCTTCATTCCGGTAGAAGTGTTGGCAAGATATGGATTTTTTTTTTTTTTAAGGTCTTAACATGCTTATTTCTTTGCATATTTTCTGTTATGCATTGTTGAAAATTTTCTGACCCAAAAAAATCTTACAGGTGGTTATTTGTATCGACTCGACTTTCAGTCAGCAAGTAGCAAAGTATAGAGTATGTGCGTGTTCAAATTGTGAGATGGGCTTTTATATTTGGTTAAACATCACTGGTTAGAGTTGATCTCAAGCATTGCCCATTTGCGGAGGTAATTTATCTTTATTGATTGTAATTTATCTATATAGATTTGGTTAAACATCATATATAGATTTGGTTAAACATCAAACACATTCCCTTACAATAGGTATGGTTAATGATAAGAAAACTGGTAGTGTAGTATGCTTAATACATTTATGGTTGAAGATCATCTAGCATGCTTAATACACCATTGAGTGTTATTCTTTGTTACTTTTTAATTTGAATGTTATTCTCTGTTTCTTTTCTTTTTTCATTACCAAGATGAGTTCAATTTGGTTGTTGATTTAGATTTTGTTATTTCTTTTTTTTTTTTCTTATTAGTTGGTGCACTTTTTTATTTTTATTTTTTTTGAAGTACATTAGTTAATGACAGGGCTTTTTTTCCCCTTTGATTTGATGTCCAAGTCTGAATTTAGGACTTATTTGTTTTTTTTTATTTTTATAATACTAATACAATTTGTTGTTGAAGTGATTAATTATTGAACTGATGAACATGAGCATGGAGAGAAGCCTACAGATCACCACCACAGGTGGTGATGGTGTAGTTGGTGGTGGTGGTGGTTTGTTGGTGAAGAAGATAGGGAGGCCAATAAAGTATGACTCAGATGGTAACTTGAGACTACCATCTATATCACCACCACCACTAGGTTTTTCTTTCTCACCTCCTTTTCCATTATTATTTACACCGTGCCTTCAGGCGCGGGCAGACCACTTGGTTCTGGTAACTGCCAGCTGCTTGAGATGAATAGGTGAGTTCATCAAATCAATCCTTTAAATTAACCTTTTCCCTTGCTGCAATTCAAGACTTCCTTCATCAAACACATTGAAAACAATAGGTATGGTTTAATTTGATTTTTATTTTTTTGAAGTACATTAGTTAGTGTGATTTTTATTTTTTTTTGAAGTACATTAGTTAGTGTTATTGCACATGGTTAAATCGGAATGGAAGTGTTTATTCATTCTCTTCATGGGTTTTAGGTTCATTGAAGCGTATGTGGAAATAATTCGACAACCTTATGTATGGGGTGGAGAGCCTGAGTTGCTGATGGCATCCCATGTTCTCAAGTGAGTTCTATTCCTTTGTTTGATGAAGCATTTATGTTGTCGATATGAAGCAATTTATGTGCAAAAAACAATATCATAGTGTTCATCAAAGTGTTTTTGCATATTGCCTCATATACAATGTTATTTGTCTATTTATTAGTTTGCAGAAGGGTTTGTTTCTGGAAAGTTATATTTGACACTGTTAATTGAATTGGATGGGCATACATAGGGACATGTGAATGTGGGATTTCTGGGTTTTTGACCGTTCGTTTATCTAAATACAAATTTACCTCTTATGATCTGTGAGATTTTGTTCGTTCTTGGGTTTGAATCACACTTCAAATTTTTAAGTGGTTTTGTTTTAACTGTTATGATGTTGAAAATTATGGTTCTGTCTTAACTGTTATGATGCTGAAAATTATCTCCGATGGTAGTGTCGTTTTCTTTAATCTCAATATTTTATGATGCTGAAAATGCTATTTGGTGTAAGTATGTCATATTCTGCCATTGATTAAACTCTGAGCTATTAGTTCACAATTGGTGGCTTGCTGCAATTGAAAATGCTATTTGGTGCAAGTATGTCATATTCTACCATTGATTAAACTCAATTGATTAAATTTTGAGAACTCTTTGAGTTACATTATTATTAAAGTATTAGGAAATGGATGAGTATCTATATAATAAAGCATGACAGTTTTTGAAAATATTTGGCATGCTTTTATTATTTATGTTAAAACCCAAACTTCTATTGTTCTTTCAAGTTTAATGCCCTACAACTCAGCAGGATTATATTACCCGTCTATTGTTCTTTCAAGTTTAATGCCCTTTTTCCATTGTTTACAGGGCACTTAATTGCATTTGTTGATTATGCCCTTTTTCCACATGTACTGAATCAAGTAAGTTTTTACTTCTCCTGATGGCACACTTGGGCTCCAACCAATTGAAGTTTCTTCCTAATTTTTAAGAAAGGAAAGGTGAACACGGGTTGTTTTGTCTCACCTCCCATTTGACTGTTTAAGCTTTATATATATAATCTAACCCCCAGTTGATAGACTGGAAGAAACAGTATGAATTAGGCTCGATGATTATATTTTATGCTGTTTGATTATTGCATTGAAGTGCATGACTGGTTTGATTTTTATCTTGCAGTATTTACCATTATATAATTTTGAAACTTGAAAAACATTTTTGGCTTCTTTTGCTAAGTCCTCAAACCCAACATTTTTGGCTTCTTTGGCTTCTTTTGCTAAGTCCTCAAACCCAACTTCCCAAACATAGGCTATATAATTTATATTAGATCTGCAGCTCTTTTTCAATAAGTTTGCCTTATTGTACTGAGTGCTTAATACGTGCACTATTTTTGATCCATTATTTGTCGATCTCCATGATGGATCAATGAAGAAATTAATTGTTGTAAACAAAGGTGGTGCCATGAAATTTTAGTAATTCAGTAAAGGAGAAATTGCACCAATGATAGCTATTCATCATTATTTACACCGTGCCTTCAGGCACGGGCATACGCTAGTAAATCTATAAACAGTCACGTTATTTTGGAGCTAAAAATCTCCCAAAAATACGTAAATTTTAAATTTATAAAATAGATTTTAAAAAAAGAAAACTGACTGAAAGGTCCTGTTAAAAAACATAGGTGTACCAATAAGCCCCCTTCACTTTTTGATAAGTCCTATCATCAGTAAGTCCCTCTCACTTTTTGATGAGTACCATTAGATAAGTCCCTTTCACTTTTTGATGCATCAAAATGTTCTGCTCATTTTTAAATCAAAAAAAATTTATTTTTTATTTTTTAGTGACGTTTTCATAAAATGTATCATTAATTGTTAATTTTTAATAATAATTGAAAAAATCATCACAAAAAACATTATTAATTCTCATTTTGTAGTGGCAGATTTAAAAAAATCATTATTATTAACACTGGTGAGACTTTTTGATCTATACAAATACTTGTGGAACTTAATGGTTCACAAGTTTTTATTACCGAACTTGTGAGTAATTAAAAAAAATATTAATTAATCCATTGAACTAATTATTTAAAAAATAATAATTATCCATTTTATGATTTTCAAATTTTAAGTATCCAAGTTTTAAAAATATATTTGTTCCATTAAATGATAAAGGATTATTTTGGAGAATTGATTAAAAGTTAATTTTTTAATTTTTTTTTAAAAATACATAAAAAAAATGATCCAAAATAAATTACAAGCCAAAAAATAACTTTGGCCTCGTTTGGGAAGTGACTATTTTAGTAGGCTATTTGGCTATTTAGTTATTTTAGTAGGCTATTTTATTTTTGTGCTTGGGAAGTTGGGTTAAATTTTTGAGTTGATTGTTGTATTGAAAAATATATTTGAAATGATGTTTAAATTGAAATGACAAATCTGCCCTCACTTTATTTTTTTTAAATTGATATATATATAGATAAAATTGTAATTTATCAAGCCTGCAGCCTACACTGTTGGTGGCAGTGTAGGCTACGCTCTGCAGCAGCCGGCCAAAAGTCACTTCTTTTTTTTTTTTTTTTTTTTTTGGTGAAAACCAAGAAAAAGGTTGCTACAGGAGGGCTTTTGGACTGATTTTCAAAATTAGGCTATAATAACCTGATTTTCATATTCCCAAACAGCGCCTTTTTATACGCTCTTAAAGAAGCCAAAACTTCAATCACTATTTTTTTTCACTTTGTCGTTCCGGACGTGTAGGGTGGTGCAGTGATAGGCTACAAAAATGTTTCTTTTATGCGTTCAGTATTTTATTTAGGATAAAATTATAAATATACTTCCTGAGATTTATTTAAAATATAAATTACTCTTTATAGTTTAAAAAATTATAAATATTTTTTTGTTAAAAAAATTTATTTAACATAATTAATTAAAAAAATAAATTCATAATTACTCTCCTATACAATAATAAAATTACTTAAATTATTAATTGAAACATATTTATAATATTATTAAAAACTGTTAATTAACTTGATGATTTATTAATAAAATGGGCAATTTGTTATAAAATTAGAAATCTCAGGGGGTGAAATGTAATTTTCAAAACCACAAGAGATGATTTGTATTTTAATCAAATCTCATGAGATGTATTTATAATTTACCTTTTTATTTATTTATTGGATAAATTAGATTGACACTATCTCAAATTTCTATTTAATATAGATTTTTTTTTCATATTTGAAAAATTATATTTATCTACTTTTAGATTAAGATAAGATATTTGTCTCTTAGTCTTTATATATATAAAATAATAAAATAATATAGATATTTTGTTCATGTCATTTTAAAAGAAATAACAATCATCTTCTTTAGTTTAACTCACACAAAAAATGAGTTTTTTTTTTTCATTTTTCGTGTTTTTTTTTTAATTTTTACTGAATTTTTTTGGAATTGCAAGTAATTTTTATTTTTATTTTTAGATACACCTAAAAAATATAAATCATGTTTATGTGTGTTTTGTTTTAAAGTGTCCATTATGCTATATCATTGTGTTTAAAAATTATATATAAAATTTATGTTTATATATCATCACTCAATAAGAATATGTTCAAGTATAATTTAATGATAGAAAGTTGTAGAATATAGTCATAATGATAGGAAGAAGGATAAATTACACTAACATCTCCTGAGGTTTGGTCCAATTATATCCCACCCCTGGCGTTCTGAAAATTACATTCCCACCCCTTATGGTTAATAGTCTCATTTCACGAACCTTTCTGCTTATATAAAAGACAACAATTCCTAATAGAAAAACATATGAAATTATATTGGAAAAAAAAAAAAAAAAAAAAAAAAAAAAGAAGTGAAGCAAAGAAATAAAATAGAGAGTGCATAAGTTCAATATTTTCATTCTGTCTAAATAATTACAATGACAAAGGTTAGTGTAATTTCTCAAACGTCATGGGTGATATGTATTAAACTCAAATCTTAGGGGGTGTAAGTATAATTTACCCTAGGAAGACGAAATGGTAAGAAAAATAGCAAGACGGTTATTTAAAAAATTTTAAGGCATAACATCAGTAATTTATGGGGTAATTTGTAATGAGATTATAAACCTTAGAAAGGGAGACATAGTTTTCAAATGTGAGAATAAAATTTGTATTAAATAGAAATATCAGGAGGTATCAATGTAATTTACCCTGAGGGCTTCTTCAATGGCGCATTACTTTTTTTTACCAAATTTGAGTAAAAATTATGTTTGATATCGCCTGCTTTAATAGAGGAATTTGACTTTTCATCAAACCACCGGTCGACCAGTCAGTGCAAAAAAAAAAAAAAAAAAAAAAAAAAAAACAACAACAACAACAGTTGAATTGTAAATGCCCTGAGGACACTATATCCATTAAAAGAACAAACGAGGAAGGAGTGCTAAGAGCAAGCTCAATGAAAAGATATGAAAAGACACAACATAAAAGCATCCCTCTGTCCAAGTCTGTAGATCTTGACCTCATCAACCAAAGTGGTCATTAGGTAAATCAATGAAAATGAACCTAATCCTCACCACCACCACCACCACCACCAACACACACACACACACACACACACACAAAACAAACAAAAACAAAACAAAACCAAACAATTTTAGAGCTGACGTTTTTCTTGATTTGGTGATGTTGATTTATTTGAACTAATATTTTTTGATTTTTTTGGTTAATTTGGGGAAGGGGGTAATCAGTATGCAATAGTTTAATATGTTAAAGGAGACAAGTACTATGGAGCAAAAGCATCCTTAAATGTGTGGGAACCCAAAATACAACAGCCTAATGAGTTCAGCTTGTCTCGCATTTGGATATTGGGTGGTTCTTTTAGTGAAGATCTCAATAGCATTGACGCTAGTTAGTAGGTGTATTTTTCTAACTCAAATTCTAAATTTACTCACTACCTTAAAATGAAAATGCATTCTTATGATTTGATTGCATTTTTTGTTCTACAATTGAATTGAATGTAGAGTGAATATGATTTTAGGTCAACCCAGATCTTTATGGTGATCACAACACCAGATTGTTCACTTACTGGACCGTAAGCTTTTCAAAAAATTCCCATTCTGGTTTTGGATTTTTGTTACAAATTCTCTCACCTGTCACTTTTAATTTTAATGTAAATTCCCTCATTAGCTCTAAGTAATGTGAAATCTTTTATTACAATATATTCTTGTTCCATATAATTGAATTTCCATTAGAACACTTCGGAGTTTGTAGACTAGACCAGAGACAAATTGAATTTGAATTCGTTCAACTATTGTGTTGCCAAAGTCTCTTTCGGAGTTAATTTCGTATTCATTCGGAAAATAGTTTGAACAACCGAATATACGAAGTGAATCATCACCTGACAAAAAACATATTTCCACTCAGATACACCTCAATCGATGTCGGGAGCCCATCTGAATTAATGCTCAAAGTTAGCCAAAAGTCATGGTTGCGCAAACCATTCTTCCAACATCTTGTGCTACCTATTTTTGTGAAAATTGTTCACGAAAGAGGATGATCGGGAGGACATCTGGCTAGACATCCGACCGGTCATCCGGTGGGTCCCATCATCAACAATCATGTACAGTAAAATGGTGAAAGGTGGCCCAAATTCTCAATTTGGTAAAACATTTGCTATATTCTCAATGTGATACAGGTTTGATAAAATCATTGGAGTACAAAAACAGGACTTTTTCAGTAAATTTGAATTTGATAATAGATTTAAGATAGCGTTGAAGATGGCCTTACTTACATATGTTTGGTATTTAAGGGGGTACTTTTTTTTTTTTTCTTTTCTTCTGCTTTTGTTATATTTTAATGGCTTTATCTTGATTCTCTGCAATCAAATGTACATTCTCTTTTTTCCAAATCTTCTAAACAAGAAGAAGAATGCCAGGAGTAATGAGGTGATATTAATTTCGGCATGCAACATATATTATATATGGATAAATTACACTCTATCAGTTTATATTTAGGCCTCATTTAGCAAGTGAATTTTTTAGTTAAAAAATTAAAAAGTCATTAAAAAAATTAAAAAGTCAATAATTTATATAAAAAAGTCAAAGATTCTACTTTATTTCTACTTTTTGCATATATTTTCGTAAAAAATTAAAAAGTCATCTCACATATTAATTTTTTTTATATCATATTTTAACTAAAAAATCAAAAAGTTATTAAAAAAGTTGGTTCCCAAACAAGGCCTTAATCACTTTTTAACTTTGGCTTTTTTAATATATTTTTTCTCATTTTGGTTTTTCATGTTTTAATTTTTTTTCATTTTACTCATGAAGGTAATTTCTGTTAAAAATTAGACAGAAAATGACACATTGACATTTATATGATATAAAAATATTTTATTATATATGATTCACACTTCTAATATAAACTTAAATTTTAATATAATAATGTATTTTTATATTATGTGACAGTAATTGTAATATTTTTTTACCTAATATTAAACAAAAATTAACTGTAGGGGTAAAGTAGAAAAAATTTGAAGCATAATGAGTCAAAACGGGAAAAAACAAATTTGAAGGATCAAAGGAGAAAAGTGACTAAAGCATAATTTACCCATTATTTATTTATTTATTAAATGATGTGACACTTTTATCCTTGGTTAAAATAAAGTTTATAACTTCTACAACTGTTTCTAAAAATTTATATTGTTAATATATAAGGCTCCGTTTGGGAAGAGTTAGATTGGACTTTTTGGACTATTTTAGTCACAAAAAATAAAATAGGCTATTTTAGTCACAAAAAACAAAATATCACATTCAACCCATAATCATTATACTCTTCTCTCACAAAAAAGTCAAAAAAATCAAAAAATCCTTCCCAAACTAAGCTAAAATAGCCAAAAAAACTAAAAAGCCAACCCGCTTCCCAAACCAACCCTAAAACTATCTAACATGTTAAGTTTATAGAACTATCTAACATGTTAATTTATATTGTTTAAAAAGAACAAAAAGAAAATAAAAATTAAACAAAACAAAACAAAAAAATATACATAATCAAAAATAAATTTTGATTTTTTATTTTACTTTTTAAGTCTACTTAATTTATATTTACTTACAAAAATAAAATATTTTTACAAAAATCTAAAAAAATTTCAATAAATACAAAAAAATATAAAAATATACTAAAATTTTGAATTTATTATATATGTATATTTATAATTAGTGAATTTTTTTAATTTTTTTTATAAATTTATAATTTATAATTATATTTAAATTAAGTAAATATAAAAAGTAAAAAAAAAAAATTAGAACCTTAAAAAAAAGTAGAAGTATTAGTTTGTTTGGTTCGAGTTTTTAGAAAACAGTTTTTAAAAAATTTTACTTTTTAATTTTTCGTTTTTTAATTTTTCAATGAATTTTTTTAATATTTTAAGAATTTTTTTTAATTTTTAGACACACCTAACATAAACGCACTTAAAAAGTAATATTTGTGAAATTTTTTTTTAAAAAATACACTAAATACCAAAAAATACAAAAAAAAATGAAAATTTAATACATTTTCATATTTTTGTGTATTTATTAATTTTTTAAAATATTTTTTTACAGATATTTTACTATTTAGATATATCTAAATAAAATGCATCTAAAAAAATTTAAAAAATTACTTAAAATTCAAAAAATATGCACTAAAAATAAAAAAATTACGAAAAATAAAAAATATAATTTTAAAAAAATTAAATTCAACAAACTGAAACTGAACTTTTTTTATATTTTTTTTTTTTTTTTTGGGGTGTGTAAGTGTGATGAACAAAGACGCTTTTGGCTGTAAATTGGAAAGGGTCAACAACTGACATGGGGTAGGTGGGATTCTCAAAAAAAATATATATATATAGCGAAAAAAGAAAGGGGTAGGGGAGTAGGGGCTAGGGGAGTAGGGGGTAGGCAGCGCTACGTTTGACTGACTAGTTCCGTAAGTATTCGTCACTACCTTTTCTGGTGAAACACCCCCCTGTCTTAATTGTCTCCTTATAGTACTACTTTTATCAGACTACGAAAATAAACACGTGTGATGCCAGCTGTCCTAAGTTGACTAGACATATCGGACAATTACGACAGTTTCTTAAGTAATTTTTTACTAAAGAAAAATTGCTTGGGAGAACTAAAAAGAGAGCATTAGAGAGAGCACTAATGATGTGACAGTGGGTCTCGCTCATTTTTTATACCTTGTTTTCTTTTTTTTTTTGTCATTCCCAATACATTAATGCTATTAGTAATGTATTTTTTAATGATCTAAATCATTGTTGCTTTACTAAAACGGTTTGGCTTTCTCTTAAGTTGAGTTAATTTTAGTATTGATGTTGTTAATTTGAATCGTTTATTTTTTAGTATTTATTTTAAAAAAATATTTATCTCGATAGTTTTAAATTATATTTGTTTTGAAAAATAAAGAATAATTATAATTTTAAAAATGATCATTCATTTTTTATAATATAAATTTGATTCAAATATATAGTTATCAATATTCAATCATATTGATTTTTTATATAAATATTCTACTCAATAAGTCCTGAAAAATAAAAATTCAAATTACTGAAATCGATCTCAAAATAGATATACAAAACCTAAGCGCTCTCTCAAGTTGAGATAGTTAACTTGAGACAAGCCTAATTATAAAAAATAAAAAATAGGTAATGTTTGGTTTGATTTTAAAAAAAAAAATCAAAAAAATTAAAAATTACTTTGGTGAAAGTTATTATTTTTACATAATATTATCTTTTTGGAGACTAAAAATAATTTTTTAAAATTTAAACATAGTTTTTTGATGTTTGTTTTTATTAGATTAGTTTTCATTTTTTCAGAAAAATTTCTAAAAATTTATATATTCATTGAAAAAATTAGGGTACATTACAAAGGGAAAATCCTTCATAAATATTTCTACTCCTATAAGTCATTAAGGGCAATGGTTGTTGAAGAAATATTGAATCAATTCAATCTATTTCATTAAATGGTAATGATCAATACGATCTATATTTATACAGTACCTAGCACATGCTAACTGCCTAACTATTTAACACCTCAGCTAACTAATTTAGTTACAATGAGAATGCTATCCTACTATAGCAGTGCATACTTTATGATGCATCTGTTCTGTTCAATGCCTTTGATACATCAATTGAGATCTTTTCCTTATCATTCCCCTTCAAGCTGGAGAGTAAGGTAGCAACCTTGAGCCTGAATGTGAGAAAAAAAAATATAGCAGTGGATAATGACTTATAGCAGTTGGTCTGAAGTTAGGACATATCTGATGAGCAATTTATGAGCTGCAACCTTTTCCCTAACAAAATGACAGTCTATCTCAATGTGCTTAGACTTGCTATAAAAGACTGGATTTGCTACTAAAGAGGGAGTAGAGAGATTACCACACCATATAACTGGAAGAGATAGTTGAGGAACTAAAAAATCCACAAGAAGCATTTGAAGCCAAGTCTACAATGGTATGGGCAAGAGACCTGTACTCTGCCTCAATGGATTACCTTGAGATAGTGGTTTGTTTATTTGAAGACCAAGATATCAAATTATCACCCAAAAATATGCAATAACCAGAAGTAGACCTTCTATTAGAGGCATCTCTAGCCCAATTAGAATCAATATAAGCATGGAGCTGGAAACAACTAGGAGTGAAAACAAGGCCATGAGAGAGTATGCCTTTGACATACCTCAAAATCCTTTTAACTACAACAAAATGTCATATGGTAGGTGAATGCATGAACTGGTAAGCTTGATTAACAACATAGAATAATTTTGGTCATGTGATTATTAGATATTGGCCAGCACCCACAACACTCTTATACATAAAGGGCTGAGTGCAAGGTAGAGAATCAGAAGAAGACAACCCCGAGAGGGGGGGGGGGTTTGAGAGAAATTGGTGTGGCACAAGGTTTACAATCAACCATGCCTGTTTTGACAAGAAGCTCAGCGGCATACTTGTTGGTTAAAAAAGAAACTAGTAGAAGTGGACTGAACAAAAATGCTTAGGAAATAAGAAATATCTCCTTACTCTTTCATAGAAAATGCATGATGCATATGAGTCAAAAGTGTTTGAATGTATGACTCATTGTTGCCAGTAAGAAGAATGTCATCCACATATATCAAAAGAGAAGTAATAAAAGAAAATGTCTTGTGCACAAACAAAGAAGTGTCACATTTACTGTTGATGAATCCTTGAGAAATGAGGAATAAGGAAAAAGTAGAATGCCAAGCCCTTGGAGCTTGTTTTAAACCATAGAGGGCTTTGTGAAGTTTACAAACAAGAGATGGCTAAGAAGGATCAATAAACCCAGGTGGTTGTTCCATGTATAATTCTTTTTCAAGCTTGCCAAGAAAAAAAGCATTGGAGATATCTAATTGCTTAAGTGGTCAATGATGGTGCAAGGCAACACATAGCAAAATCCTAATAGTAGGTTGGTTGGCCACATGACTAAATGTGTCCTGAAAATCAATCTTATGTTGTTAAAGAAACCCCTTAGCTACAAGCCTTGTTTTGTGTCTTGTAATTGACCCATTTGAATTTCTTTTTATCTTAAAAGCCCACTTGCAACCAATTGCTTGTTTGGAAGATAGAAGGGGAACCAAAGACCAATTCCCTTGTTGCTGAAGAGCACAATATTCATCCATCGTTACTTTAAACCAAATAGGAGAAGTGAGGGCAAACTTGAAAGAAAGGGGCTCAGTAGAACTATCTGCAGAACGAGTCTTAGCAGAACCAATAGAAGAGGTAAAACACAGTGGTTTGGTAGTAGATTGTGTAGTCATAGCATGAGCTTTGGATTTAGATCTTGTTTGCATAGAATGTGTGTTGGTTAGAAATGGTTGGGGAAGATGTAATATAATAGAAATAGAAGTAATAGGCCAAGAGTTAGTAGGTGGTAGAGAGGTCTGAGAAAATAACTGAGTAGTCTAGGGAACAGACTAAAAATGATGAGATGGGACAACTAGAATATGGTGAGTCTAAGTGGGTGAAATAGGCTGAGATAAAGTAGGGGAAACAGATTGAGTTGGAGCAGGTATACTAGGCTAAAATGGCACAGATGAAGAGGGTCTAGACTGAGAAGGATATGGACTAGACTGAGGTCATGATTGAGAGACAGGTGGACTAGACTAGAAGAAAGCCTTCAAGTGAGGTATAGAAGAAAGAGAAGAAACCTGAGATGAAAAAGCAAAGGAAAATTTATTTTCTTCAAACCTGACATGCCTAGAAATTAGTATTTGACATGTGAGGGGATTATAGACACCCCATTTTTTATTAGCCTTGAGACTTGGGTGCTCTCTTTTGAGTTCCCGATGATGAAGACAAGATGTGTTAAACTTTACAAGTTCTGCAGCAAGAAGCCTAGAATCAAGCTTTAAACCATCCAACGCCTGTTTTGGACAAAATATTTTCCAATCAAAATGGAAACTTCTCTCAAAATGAGTTTTAGTGGTGCAACTCCAAACGTTATTGAAATGTTCTGAGGCTCATATTTTCAAAATCAAAACTTTGTGTTCTTTCAAACAAACTGGGTGAAGAATATAGTAGAAGTGAAAGAGGGGGATGAAATCCTCTGAAATACTTACTTTCTCCTTCAAATAAGGCTAACCTACTCTTGTTGATCTGACGATGTGGCCACTGACTGGCCGGACACCATATGATGACCAGCTACAATAGCACTCGGCTAATCACCAGAAAGTTCGGTTGGCTGAATGTTTAGGGTACAGAGCATTTTCAAGAATTTCAGCTTGTTTTTCTTGCCTACCACAAATATCTTAGATATTTATGACCTAAGCTATATATATAGAGCTCAACAACTCATTTCAAAGGGTTGAAAGACTTGCCCAAGGCATATGTAAGCTTGAGAGCTTTTCATTCTTCTTCTCTTGCTTCCTACCTACCACATTCACTTTTTAACGTTAAACCCTCCATTAAAGCTTGATCTTAAGCTTTGGGCAAAAGACTTTAGACATTAAAGAATACCCTTAAAAGCTCTTGATGGACCTTAAAAGGAGTTTGTGAACAATAAAAGCTCATCGGCTTTAAGAGGTGAATCCTTAGCATCTTTGATCTTATCCTCTTGCTTTTTCTTTAGTTCTAGCTTTATTTTCATTATGTAATTGTTGTAAGTCCTTATAGATGTGGAGGGAGTAGCCTTAGCCACCCATCCATTGAGTTTATAGCCTTTTTCTTTGCTTTCTTGCTTTCCTTAGCTCTAACTATCTAGTTCATATGTATTTTGGACCCTTGTGGATGTGATTAGGAGTAATATTAGCCATTCATTCACAGGTTTAATGAGTAGAGTAGAGTAGAGTAGTGTTTTGTTTGTTTGTTTGTTTATTATTGCACCCCTTATCTTCACCTATCCTATCTCTTAAGTGTGTTAATCTATGTATTTTAACTCCTTACTCAATGACAATGAGTGTTAGTGGTTGTCCTATGGGATTGCTTGCGTGATCCATGTGATTTGATGTTGATAAGTGGTGCCTTTCCTTTTTCATTGAGTACTTTGGAAGTAAAACAAGAAATTTTGGATCAAAAGAAGTTGAAACCTCCATTCTCAATCATTTGTGAACATAGAAAATAGTGCAACCATCCTTGTTCTGTGACCATTTAATATCATAGATTTGGGTATTAATTTGTCCTTATTCACAAAGAGAAGATGTAGGTTTCTATTCTTTTATTGGGCTTGAATTTGTTCTTGATTTTCATTCATTTAATCGTTGATTATATTGCAAAATATTTGTTGTATATACTTGTTTTGTCATTGTAGAGGGCTTTGGCATATCCGCCTCTTCCCCAAGTGATCCCTGTCAGAAGGTGTGAGCACCTCCCAAAAAGTCTCATTTTGGCTCTTGTCCTGGAATTCTGCACTGACCTAAACCCAGTTGGGGAAATAATTCGGCCGCCACTTCCTACTTTGGTTGGCTTTCCAAGAATAGAATAGATAATTTTTGGGAAATGCTCTCCTAGATGGTTCTAGATATCCTGATTCTCTTATTCATTATGATTTGTTAGGTTCAGCAATAGTTTGGTTGAATCGATTTATTATTGTAATAATCTCTCTATTTTCTTTCTCTTTTTCTTATTCGAATTGTTGTAATAATCTTCTAATCCCACGTCTTTCTAACCCTTTTATTTACTTGTTTTCGGTATTGCATCATGTTTTCTCTATCATGGCTGTATATTACATCTATTTTTCATGCATTTACATCCAGTTTATCCGTAATTGCGGGATTTACTATCTTCAAAGATGAATACATGCATAAACCCATGTCTTGAGATGATACTCATGTCACGTCTTAGTATCCAGACTTCTAGATGCATATTATGTATGTACTGCATTAGTAATTTGTATATAGGATCATGCATATCTATGTATATCTGCCTGTGTTTTAGGACTCACCTTAGAGTACTAGGTGAGCATTTTTGAGCTTTAGCATATTGCATATGTATGTTCCTTATCATATCTGTTGTTATATCATGAGGCTAAGTGTTTAAGTGAGATATCTGTTTTAATACCGGTGGATGGAGGTTGTGTTGTTTATTTTGGAGTGTAGATGATTCTTATGCTGTGGATTTTGTTCAAGAAAACCTTTTCAAAACGCATGAAGTCAGAGTACAACCAAAATTAATTGCACAATCTATACTTGCATGCCCCAGATAGTAATGGTAGTGTTATTAATAATCATAATATGGATATACATTGATTATAAAAACCACATTATGACTTAATAAAGGCCAATTTTTGATCGAGTGAGTGGGGTGCTCAATTAATGACCTTCTCCTCTCGTACCTAAGTTCACTAGCCGAGACACTTTGGTTATGACGGATGGTGGCCTTTGGCATGAGTTACGGGTTTCCTAATTTCCCTAAAAGATTAGGTGGTGACTTTGAAATCTGGTGATGTAGTCCATTTCTGGCAATGTTTTGCAATAAAGTAGATTTTCTATAAAAGTTGCCAGATTTGAACTCATTTTTTGTTTTACATTGCACTAGTGATATCAGATTAGAAATTATGAGTCTGAATTGTTGGGCGCACTTGGTAATCCCAAAAGGCATCCCACAGTTTCTTGGCGACTCTGCTAGGGACATTAAAAGAACATAACTCAAACTTCATAATGTCGATTTGATTTTTATTTTTTATGTATATTCATTGCATTTCATGCATGGTGCGCTTAAGTCACTGTATTTGCAATCTAATATCCCGGAAGGCTTACCAGATGTGGACTCTATTACGGTGGAAATACAAGCCTTGGGTCTAGACTACTAACGTACTGCTTGATCCTCCCTTCACTTATAGGTGTTGAGTAGGGTAGGGTAGGTATATCAGGTGTCTTGCTGAGGTACCCTTTTGACTAGACTAACCTAGTTCATATATTCAGCTCTAGCAACTTCCACAAATAGGACAGGATGCTTTCTCGTGTCTAAGATGCAGTGATACCGCTTGTTTGAGTAGTGAATCCCTAGTTTGTCTCCCAAACTAGGACATGATATCCCAAGCCCCCATAGGGATGTTTTGGTTCACCTTTTTTGCTAGATGCTATGTGTGAGACTCAATACAGGGGCTCGTTATTCATATCAATGGTCCAGATATGTCAGTGGTTGGATTAAGAATGGTTTAGTGAAATACATAATGGTCAGTGGTATAGATTGAGTCGAATTACTGTTGGATTCATATTTGATATATGTGCTATGAGTTGAATTGCTACTGGATTTTTGTTTGATGTATGTTTTGTTTTCTTTTGCTAGGTAGTTGGTTTATCATAGTTTCAGAAAGCTCACCCGAGTGAATCGTAACCATGAACTATATGAGGTCTGATTCTCATGTTGAGATACGTAGGCAACCTCTCTTTATGAGCTACAATGACTACCGTGCATAGCATATTTGTGTCGGATGAGAAAAAACTAGTTTGAATCAATAGGTGTAGAAATTTTCAATGCTTGAACTTATCAGTAAAATCTTCAACTTGAGCTAAAAGGAAGTTGAAACCTAACATTTTACAAAATCTATTTCTAAAGGCGATTCTTGAATAAATGAGTGAGCATAAAGAATACTAAAGGCACAATGAATGATCAACAACTTGGAGTCTTTTCTCTGTTTCTAGTATTGTTGCTTTCGGGTTAGGTATGTGTCTCGATCTACGCTTATCAAGTGTCTCTTATGTCTATTAGCATGTGCATGGCTCAACTTTCAATAGAGTGGCGTGGTCAAATTCCATACACGAATCTTTGCTCCAAATTCAAAACGAGTCCATGCATGAAAGTCATAAACAAGATGAGAGTACCCACACAAGTGGCATCAAGTCCAAGATCATTGCAAAGTGTATGTGAGAAATCCATCACTACTTCAAAGATGGGAATAAGTTCTCAACACTCTAGGGCATAGGAGAAGTATGAGTCGAGTTGGTTGGCCGTTGCTCTAGGATGTGATGATCCCCATTACAGACGCCTGCATAATGTTAAAAAATGTGAACAATGACTGGACAATAGGGGCAAAAGCACATCGGAGTGGGCTATTAACTAAACAAAGGGCATGAACCATACTTTTCTCCTAGTTTACTCCGGTTTTCTATCAGGAACTTTTCCTTGGGGTTAGGGTGAGCTCACCCCCATGATGATTCTAATATGATTCAACCTTTGACAATTATCTCTAACCAATTCAAGACTTTCTTTGGTTGCCCTCTTCCTTCTGATTGATATATGCTTTGTCTCGCGCATGCATGCTCACACATTCTGGTTGATTCAAACTACATGATTAGTTGCTCTAGCTCTCAATTTTGTTTTGTACTTGCAAATATCAATAGTTGAGTTGTGTTGAGTTACCTTGATTGGTGTTTAGGTTTAACCCATGGGATTGGTTTTACTTCATTAAGTTGCACGAGTTGCCATGCTTTGTCGCATAATGTGGCATGACCTGTACACTGTCTTGCATTCATTTCATGAGATATGTGATGTACCACTCTCCATCATGCTCATCTTATAAAGTGTATCATGTATCATTCCATATACTATCCATATCTCACATCATTCATTATGCACTACTTTCCATTCTATCCATGCCTTGAGAAATGCATCATGCACCTTTTTTACTTATAGGGTTTTCAAAAGTAGGTGTGTTCCCTACTGTCGCCTCTGCTCTCTCCCTCTTTTTTAGTTGTCCAAAAACACATCTGTATGAGATGCACACAACTCTTCTTTTAGTTGTGTAACAACACATCTATATGCGATGTACACTCCTCTCTTTTAGTTGTATGACAACACATTTATATGCGATGCACACTCCTCTTTCAGTTATGCGACAACATATCTGTATGCGATATATCCTTCCTCTTTTAATTGTGCGACAACAGAATTATATGTGATGCACCCCCCTCTTTCAGTTGTGCAAAAACATATCTCTATGCGATGCATCTTCGCTCTTTCAGTTGTGCAACAATACATGCATATGCGGTGCACCCCCCTCTTTCAATTGTGCGACAACACATCTGTATGCAATGTACACCTTCGTCTTTCAATTGTGCGACAACAAATCTGTATGTGATGCACACCCTCCCCTTTCGGTTGT
Organism: Camellia lanceoleosa; assembly: GCA_025200525.1. NCBI lineage: Eukaryota > Viridiplantae > Streptophyta > Magnoliopsida > Ericales > Theaceae > Camellia > Camellia lanceoleosa. Next base: position 104,284,792 of record CM045758.1, read on the forward strand.
GCGATAACACATCTGTATGCAATGCATACCCATTCTTTCAGTTGTGTGACAACACCTCTATATGTAATGTATCCCCCATTTTTCAGTTGTGTGACAACATATTTGTATGCAATGCACCCCCCACTTTAGTTATGCGACAACACATATGTATGCGATGCATCCTCCTCTTTCAGTTGTGCAACAACACATCTGTACACGATGCACACCCCCTCTTTCAGTTATACGACAACACATATCTATGTGATGCACCCCTACTCTTTCAGTTGTGTGATAACACATCTATATGCGATGTATCCCCCTTTTTTCGATTATATGACATCACATCTATTTACGATGCACACCCCTCTCTTTCAGTTGTGCGATAACACATCTATATGCAATGCACACTTCCCTCTTTCAGTTGTGTGACAACACATCTGTATGCGATGCAGACATCCCCTCTTTTAGTTGTACGACAACACATCTGTATGCAATGCACACCCCCTCTTTCAATTGTGTGAAAGCACATCTGTTTGCGATGCACCCTTTTTTCATTTATGTGAAAGCACATTTGTATGTGAAGCACACTTGTATGCGATGCACTTTTGTTATCACTTTGTTCACCTCCTTGATGTGAGAAAAACATAAAAATGTTGTATTCTTCACCCTCACATTTTTTGCTATGCTGCATATCATTTGTATTCTATTCCTAAACTACATTGGTTTGATTCCTTACAAAGGGATACATAGGCAACCCTTAAGTTCAACCAACTACATCTGTATTTTGTTTGTTTGTCAAGTCTCACGGCCTTGTCAGAAGGGTCATCTTCGAACTTTGACATTCACTCACATCACAAAATGACACATCAATCTATGTCAAAGAAGAGCAACTATAGACACCATATTTTGACTGGCCTTAAGACTTGGGTGCTTTCTTCCGAACACCCGATGATGAAACTTGGAATGTGCTATCTTATGAATTCCTTAGCAAGAGAGCCAGATTTAAATTTTAATCCCAACCTCACACCCATTTTGGCCAAACATTTTAGACCTTCTTAAATGCCCTTTTCAAAATGTGTTTTTGTCATGTGGATCCAAACATCTTTACATAATTCTAAGACTTGCATTTTCAAAATTCAAATGTTATACTTTTTCAGTAAATTGAGCAAAAACAAAGTGGAGATGGGTGTGGAAAGGAGGATAATTCTCAAAAAAATCATGTTTTCCCCTTTAAAAAATTGTTCTGGTTGTGCATGTCTGGCCGAATGATTTATTCGGGAAACATAGTAGTTTTGGGAAGATTAACTTTTTTTGTGAATTTTGCACAAATATCTCAAATATTTTTCATTTGGGCTTCCTTTGCAAGTTTCGTAGATATTTTGTTTTAACTCCAAGTCTATAATTATACCTCTTTACTTCATTTTGAAGGGTTGAAAAAATCATTTTCAAAGGCTTAAACCTTGAACTCAAAGTCTTTCACCACCCTCCCCATACACCCACTACCCAAACACCATCAGAGCTTGATCTTAAAGCTTTTTACTGAGATTTCAAGCCATTTAAAGGATCTTGAGGATAGTAAGAGAGAGTTTGACAACCAAGAAGCTCACCCTCTTTTTAAGAGGTAAAGTTTGAATTTTTCTTACATTGTATCTCTTTTTCTCCATCTTTAAGCTTTGTATCTCATTATTGTCATGTTGTAATTATGTAATGGGTCCTGGTATGATGCCTTTGGGTTTACCAAGAGAGCCTGATAGTTTAAACTCTTGATTTCTGATCTGATATCACTAGTGCAATGTGAAACGGAAAATGAGAGTCCAAATCTGAAAACTTTTATAGAAAGTCCATTTTATTGCAAAATATTTGCCAAAAATAGACTACATCACCAAATTTTAGAATCGCCACCTAATTTTTTGGAGAAATTAGGAAATCCGTGATTCCTACCAAAGGCCACTGTCCGTTATAACCAAAGTGTCTCAGTTCAAAAACTTAGGTATGAGAGGGAAAGGTCATTACTTAAGCATCCACTCACCCGATCAAAAGATCAACCTCTACTAAGTCATGATGTTGTGTTTATAATCAATATATATTCATGTTCCGGTTATTAATAATACTACCATTACTATCTGAGGCACACAAGTATATATTGTGCCATTAATTTTAGTTATGCTTTGATTTCATGCATTTTTTAAAAGACTTTTTGTACAAACTCAACAACATAAGAATCATCTACATTCCAAAATAAACAACATAACCGCCATCCATCGGCATTCAAATAGATATCTCATTTAAGTACTTAACCTCATGATGTAGCAGCAGATACGATAAGGAATATGTACATGCAATATGCTAAAACCAAAAATTTCTCACCTAGTACTCCAAAAGGTGTCTCGAGAAATGTTTATATATATATATATATATCTTTGTGTGCTTGATCCTAGATACAATTGACTAATGCAATACACACACGTCATGTATCTAGGGGTCCGGATACTAAGATATGGCATGGAGGTCATCTCAAGACATGTAGCAACACACATATTCATCTTCAAAAAATAATAATTTTCGTAAATGCGTATGAACCAAACCCAAGTGCATAGAAAATGGATGCAATATACAAGTATGATAAAATAAAAGAACATGATGTAGTACTGAAAGTATGTAAATAAAAGGATAAGAAAAACACGGGGTTGGAAATTATTACAACAACTCAAAAAAAAAAAAAAAAAAAGAAGGAGAGAGTGATTATTACAACATTGAATGGATCTAGCCAAACTTCTACTAAATCTGACAAATCGGAATGAATAAATAACCTCAGAACTATAGAACCATCTAGGAGAGCATTCTCCAGAAAATGTTTGCCCTATTCTTGGAAGAGAAATGGCCGGCTAGACACAAGATGAGCCGGTTGAACCAGGAAGTAACCATCTGAGTTGTTCCTTCGATTGGGATTTGGGTTAGCGTAGATTTCCAAGACAGAGGCAAAAAGAGCACCTTCTGAGGGGTGCTCATCCCTTCTACTTTCTTTACTGACAATGATCACTTGGGAAAAAGGTAGATGGGCTAGAACTCTCAACAATGATATAAACAGGTATATTCAACAGATATTTTACAATAAATCAAAGATTAAATGAATCAAAATCAAGAACAAATTCAAGCCCAAGAAATGAATAAGAACCTATATCTTCTCTTTGTGAATAAGGCAAATTAATACCCAAATCAATGTTATTAAGTGGAGAGTGTAGATTAATGCAAATCATTTTTTGGCGGAAGCTTTGCTTATTAAAACAAGGGATTTATCAAATTCGGTGAAAACTTTTCATCTAGTCATAGAACAAGGGTAGTTACACCCCTTTCTATGTTCACAAATGATTAAGAAATGAGGTTTCAACTTCCTTTGATCCAAAACAACCAAAAATTGGGAGGAGGGGGGAACACAACTCTCTCATCACCAAATCCCAAGAATCACTCAAGCAACATTATGAAACAACTATTTTACCCATCATCTTTGAGCATAGGTTGGAACACATAGGTTGAATGCACTTAAGAGATAGGATATGTGAAGAGGAGGAGTGTAAAAAAATAAAATAAAATAAAAAGCCACTCTACTTATTGAACTTGTGGATGGATGGCTAAAAGATACTCCCAATCACATACACAAGGGCCCAAAAAAATACATAACAACAATGGAATTAAAACTAAAGAAAGCAAGAAAATAAGAGAAACACTATTAACTTAATGGATAGGTGGCTAAAACTACTCCATTCACATCCATGAGGACTTACAACAACTCTACGACAATTACATGATGGAAATAAAGCTAGAATTAAAGAAGGAAAGGGAGAAAGATGATTAAATGTGTGAGAATATCACCTCTCAAAGAGGGTAGGACATTTCGATTCCCAAACCCCTTTTCAATTCCCTCAAGTCACTTTAGGTGTGTTGTTTAATGTCTAAAAGTCTTGGCAAGAAGCTTAGAATCAAACTTCAATGGAGTTTGGATGTCTAAAGCCAAAGGGCGGTAGGTAGAAGATGAGGTGAAGATAGAGAGGGGTGGTCAAGAAGCTCTTAGGAGTTTTGGGCCAACTTTTCAACCCTTTGAAATGAGTTGCCGAGCTCTATATACATAGCTTAGGGTGTAAGTCTCTAAGATATTTGTGGTAGATAAGCAAAACAAGCTGAAATTCTTGAAAATGCTCTGTACCCGGAACATTTAGCCGGTCGTGCTTCTTGGTGATTAGCCGAGTGCTTTTGTAACTGGCCACTATGTGGTGTTCAGCCAATTTGTAGGCACATCATCAGATCAACAAAAGAAGGTTAGCTTGATTTGAAAGGAAAAACAGGTATTTTAGAGTATCTTAGCCATTCAATTCATTTCCTTTATATTATTTGCTCAATTTGTTTGAAAGAATACAACGCTTTGATTTTGAAAATATAAGCCTTAGAACACTATGGTAATATCTGGAATTGCACCACTAAACCTGTTTTTGAAAGAAGTCTTCCATTTTGGTCGAATAATATTTTGTCTAAAACAGGCCCTTTGATGGTTTAAAGCTCGATCATTAGGCTTTTTGTTGTAGAACTTATAAGATTAACATATTTCGTCTTCATCATCGGGAGCTTGAAAGGGAGTGCCCAAGTCTCAAGGCTAGCAAAAAATTGGGTGTCTACAGTCCTCATGGATGTGGAGGGAACTAGGATATAGCCACTCATCCATTAAGTTGATTATTCTATTCACCTTCTTATGCTTTTGTATTATTTTCTTACTTTATAGTGTTATACCTCATTGTTGCTATATATAGATGCATTAATTAGAACCTTGTGGATGTAGATGGAGATAGAAAGTAGCCACCCAGCCACAAGCTTGATTATGTACTTTAGTTTCTTTCATTTTCATACACTTTCTTATCACCTATCTCGTTATTCAAGCATGTTGGCTCTTATGCTTCAATCCATACTCAATTCTATTGAGTAGTTATGATTGTTACATGGAGTTATTTAGATAATTCTTGAGATGTGGTATTGAGAGAGTTGTTAGCTTTCATTTTTTTTAATGGTGTTGAGAGCTCCCTTCTCAATTCATTTTGAGCGTGAAAAAGGATGTCATATCCTTATTCCATGATAAGGAAGAAGAGTTTCCAATAACCTTTGAAGAATCTTTTGCTTGCAAAACAAAGCTTCCACTAAGAAATGGTGTGCATTAATCTATTCTCTCCAATTAATAACATGGATTGGGTACTAACCTACTCTTATTCACAAAGAGATGACTGTAGGTTCCCATCTATTTATTGGGCTTGATTTCTTCTAACCTCAATTTCTATTTCATTTGATATCATGTTGTATATAGCTCTTTGTATTGTCTATCTACCCCTTTCTTAAGCATACCTATAAGTACACGAGGTAGGAAGGATGACCACCCCTTTAGAAGATGTGTTTTGGTTCTGTTGCACAAAACAGAGTTCCCTCTTATGTTCTATATGGACAGATTGCTTTTTCTTATGCCGGGTGATTTTTCTGTATGACTAGATGATTTTTCCAAGAATGACAGAGTATAACAGAGCAATTTCTAGAGCAGTGCTCTCTTGGGCATTTGTGATTATTATTATACTTTGTTTTTAATTTTATTATGATTTTTTAGATTCAGCTCCCATTTAGCTTAATCAATTCATTGTTGTAATAACTTTCAACCCTACGTCTATTCATCCAATTGTTATAATAACTTCCAACCCCACATCTTTTTATCCCTTTTATTTATACACTTAAGTATCTATCGAGTAGCATCATGTTTTTTTTATCATGTCTATGCTTTGCATCCATCTTTTATGCATTAAGATTCAACTAATTTGCATCTGTGGGATTTATCATTTGAAATGTGATTCTATGCGCTACCTCATGTCTTAAGATGATTCACATGTCAAGTCTTAGTAGCTAGATCTTTAGTGGCATCTTTTGTATATGTTGCATTAGCTATTTGCATATAGGATCATGTGTTTCTAACATATTCTTTTAGCTTGTCATGGATGAATACTAGGTGAGCATTTCTAGTTTTATCATGCCAGTTGTGTATGATATTAAAATTATGTCTAGCATCTTACCATGAGGCTATGTACTTAGTGATATATCTCTTTGGATGCCAGTGGATGAAGGTTGTGTTGCTTGAGTTGGAATGATTTTGACTAATATGCATGTGAACTCAATTTTTTTGTGAGTTGTACATTTATTCAAAATCCTTTCAAAATACATAAAATCAAAGTATAGCCAAAATGAGTGACATGGTCTATACATGTTTTCCTCATATAGTAATTTTAGCATTAAATAAATAACCAGAACATGAGCATATATTGTCTATAAAACTCATATCATGGTTTAGTAGAGGTCGATATTTTGATCAGGTGAGCGGGGGTGCTCAATTAATGACCTTCCCCCTTCATACATAAGTTTTCAAATCGAGACACTTTGGTTATGGGTTTCCTAGTTTTCCCAAAAGATTAGGTGGCGACTGTAGACACCCCATTTTTGACCGACCTTAAGACTCAGACGTCACCGGTTGAGTGCTCGGTGATGTTGCATCATGTGCTTGTTCAAGAGTTTCAGAGTCGCGGCCGTGCACCCTGCCTCCGGACTCCCGAACCCTTTTCTCTACCTTGTCTCGGTTTGCGAACCAGGCTCGGTTTTCTCTGTTTTCTTTCCCGAGGGAAGGGAGTGGTCTGAGACTATCTCCGGTGGCCGTGGAGCATTTCGTGGCCGTAGGCCATTCTCGCCCATTATTCGAGCAGGTTCGGTTTCGGCCGTCACGCGTGCCTCGGCTTCGGGACCGCCCGACCATCTCCGAGTTCTCCGGTTTTTGGCATGTGCCTCTGTTTTAGTGTTCCGAGGAACCCTGGGGCCCCCGATGTCCACTTCGCAGCCGTACACCACTTCCGGTGCCCCGCTGACCATTTTCGGGACCCCAAACCCAGCGGTTTTGGTCCCGCGCATTCATTTTGCATCAGCCTTCTTCTGTTTTTGGGATGTGCCTCTGTTTTTAGTGTTCCGAGAACCCTGGGCCCCGATGCCCACGCCGTGGCAGATGCCACTTTCGGTGCTCATAGCGGTTTCGGACCCCAAATTGAGCGGTTTTGGTCCCGAGCATTCATTTCGCATCCATTTTCTCCGGTTTTGGCGGTACCTCTGCTTTTGTCATTCCAGAGGACACTGGGTCGCAGATACCCACTTCAGCGAACACCACTTCGGTGCCCATGACCCATTTTGGACCCCAAACCGAAGGTTTTGGTCCCGAGCATTCATTTTGCATCGCCTTCTCCGGTTTTTGGCATGTGCCTCTGTTTAGTGTTCCGAGGAACCACAGGGCCCTCGGCCCACTTAGCGGCCGAACACCACTTCGTTCATTTTGGACCCAAAGCGGTTTTGGTCCCGAGCATTCATTTTGCATCAGCCTTCTCCGGTTTTTGGCATGTGCCTCTGTTTTCTTGTTCGAGAACCACAGGGCCCCGATGCCCACTTCGTGGCCGTATGCCACTTTCGGTGCTCATAGCCGGTTTTCGGGACCCCAAATCGAGCGGTTTTGGTCCCGAGCATTCACTTCGCATCCATTTTCTCCGGTTTTTGGCAGGTACCTCTGTTTTGTCATTCCAGAGGACACTGGGGTCGCAGATACCCACTTCGATGCTGAACACCACTTCCGGCACCTGCAGCCCATTTTCGGGATCCCGATTTGCTCGGTTTTGGCCCCGAACGTTCATTTCTCATTAGTTTTTGTTCAAACTTGGCAGGTACCTCTGTTTCAACACCAGGAAGATCACTGGGGGGTGGGAGGCCAGCAATTATCCCAGATAACCAGTTTCGCTCCTCCGGAGCCCGTTTTGCTCACTTCCGGGCCAATGTTGAACACCTTGGGGGTATTTTCTTCCAACCAAAGTTACATATCTGTGATCAGGACACCTGGGAGGACCCTACCAACTACTGGTCGGCCAGAAACTGTGAGTTTCATTTTTGGGCCTCTCCTTCAAGCTCTATGTTGTGGCTCCTGGTTCAGTGTTGCCAAATTCCGACCTTGGAACCTTGTTCTACACATATGGGAGGACACTTTGGTATGGTGGTCGGCCAGAAATTGTGCCTTTCATTTTTGGGCCTCTCCTTCAAGCTCTATGTTGTGGCTCCTGGTTCAGTGTTGCCAAATTCCGACCTTGGAACCTTGTTCTACACATATGGGAGGACACTCTTGTATGGTGGTCGGCCAGAAATTTTGAAGTTGGTTTTTTGAGGTGGCTGGCCGGCCATAGGAGGTGGCTGGCCGGCCATGGTGGGTGGCTGGCCGGCCACCTTGAGCAAAACTACCTGGCCGGCCAGATTCTTGCTTCTTACCCCCCAATTTGTCAGGATATCTTCCAACATATCCCGGCATCCGGATATTTCAGAGGAAAGATTGGGTGCTTTCCCTCCCATTTTACACCCCACTTCTTGCCTATTTGAAGGCCCCTCCCCCTCCTTCTTCAAGGTTGGAAAAAATCTCTTCAAGAACACCAAGGCAAAAACCCTAATCTCCATAGCCAAAAGCTCCAAAAAGCTTCAAGTTCTTGCTTGATTCCTTCATCAACCCTAAGCCTCACCATTCCAACTTCGATTCCAGCAGCAAGGAAGTGAATTTCAGAGGTTGAGAAGCCACAAATCCAAGCCAAGAAGCAAAGAAAGACAAGTTTTCAAGGGTAAGTATTCAAAACCAACTTTTAGGGCATTTTCTTGATCCTTTTCTCTACTTTAATTGGTTGAGAATTGGGGCTCCGACCCCTACTACTTTTGTGCTTAAAATGAGCCCCTCTACAACTTTGTAGAAGGGCTCAACCTCATTTGGTGTTTGTATACACTAGTTCCTTCAATATTCTTCAAGTTGGTAACATTTTTGCATGCTAAAATTGACCTATTTGTGTTGGTTTTTGGGGCTCCGACCCCTACTGGTTTTGTGCTTATTTTGAGCCCCTCTACAACATTTTAGAAGGGCTCAACCTCATTTGGCCATTCCATATACCACCTCTCTTGGAAATTCACTTTAGGCCCTAATTCTTGCATGCTTTGTTAGGCTTACTTGGCTCCGGATTTCAGCCTTCATCTGGCTTAGAAATAGCCTTGTTTTTGTCTCCTTTCCATGTTATGTTGAGGGCCTTAAGCCAGTTGGTGTATATTTTTGGTACTTCCTTTGAAATCCATCAAATTTACCGTATTCTTGCATGTTTTGTAGCCTCTTGTGATTTTGGTTTTGGCCTTTGGTCAGAACTGAAAGGGGCCTTATTTTGACCCCCTTTACATGTTTCATGAATAAAATTTTGTCATTTGGTGCTTTCTTTGCATGACTCTTGTTATAGCCTCTTTTGAGCTCCATTTTTGCATGGAATTGTTAGCATGATTTTATTCTGATTTTGAGGATTTCATCTTCTGCAATTGTGCCTATTTTTAGCTCATATTCAATGTTGTAGAAGGAAGTTTGTCCATTTGGGGTTTGCATATGTCACTTGTCTCAATACTCCTCTTTTGGCCACTAACTTTGCATGCTATTATTGATCTATCTATGCTTGCATTTTGGTCATCTTTGTTACTGAAATAAGCTATTTTTGGGACTGCCTTGCTACTGGTTTTTCTGCCATGTGCTGTTTTTGCATGATTAGTAGGGCTATAGGCCATTTTGGGTGCATATTATCACATTTCGGGGTGAATGCATGCTTCGAGTGTCATTTTGAATTGTTTCGGGGCTGTTTTCCCCTTTATTTAGGTGCTGAAATTCCATTACCATGCTTGCATATCATTTCCCGTGCCATTCGTATCATTTTTGCATTGCCTCGGTTTGCGTGCCAATGGGCACGCACTTCGAGGCACCTCATTCTTATCATTCCGGCAGCCTATGTGAGTGTGGTTGAGGCCCTCTCATGTTGGCGTAAGCCCAATTTGCATTTTCATGCTTGTATGCCATTGCCTCGGTTTGCGTGCCCGTGGGCACGCGTTTCGAGGCACTTCGATCTTATCCGATTTTCATTCTTGCATCCTCGCCTCGATTTGCGCGCCCGTGTGCACGCATTTCGAGGCACTTCGGTTTTATCCGATTTTCATTCTTGCATCCTCGCCTCGGTTTGCGTGCCCGTGTGCACGCATTTCGAGGCACTTCGGTTTTATCCGATTTTCTCATTGCATCCTCGCCTCGGTTTGTGCGCCTGTGGGCACGCACTTCGAGGCACTTCGGTTTTATCCGACTTTTCATTCTTTCATCATCGCCTCGATTTGCGCGCCTATGGGCACGCGTTTCGAGGCACTTCGGTTTTATCCGGTTTTCATTCTTTCATCATCGCCTCGATTTGCGCGCCTGTGGGCACGCGTTTCGAGGCACTTCGGTTTTATCCGACTTTTCATCCTTCATCATCGCCTCGGTTTGCGCGCCTGTGGGCACGCACTTCGAGGCACTTCGGTTTTATCCGACTTTTCATCCTTCATCATCGCCTCGGTTTGCGCGCCTGTGGGCACGCACTTCGAGGCACTTCGCTTATCCGGTTTCATCCATCATCGCCTCGGTTTGCGCGCTACCAGGCACGCACTTCGAGGCACTTCGGTTTTATCCGATTTTCATCTTTCGGCATCGCCTCGGTTTGCGTGCCCGTAGGGCACGCATTTCGAGGCATCCCATTTTTCGTAGCATTCATGTGTATTCATCCCAATATTGAGTTGTGCAAATCGCCTCGGCCATCATGCATGGATATTCGTGATTGGTGGCGCGAGGATCGAGAGATGCATATACTTGTGAAATGCTCTGCTTTGCCCTTTCCCAGCTCTCGGTTGTAGCAAAAATGATGAATTATCAGCTTTCCGGAATCTGGCACGCAATTTGAGGAAAGCGCAAGCGAAGGCTAATCGGGGCATCGGTGGATTTCTGCCAAGCGACCAAAGATATACTATTCACGAAGCGAGGCGCCCCTAGCTTGCACGCCACTCAATTCTTTTGTAATTAATTTGTTAATTAATTAGAATTTGTATTATTCGAATTTGTATATTCTTTTATTCTGTATTATTATTTATTCGGACCCTCTGTGCGGGGGCAATGCTGTAATAAGGGTGTGTGAGTCGATGTATGTCTTCCAACCTCCATTTCTTTCTCCTTTTATTTACCGCTTTGAATGGTTAGATATAGGGCATATTTCAATTAGCATACAGTATGACTGCATGTTTGCATCATTCATCTGTATTGCATGCATCGGGCTCGGCGCATCATACAAACTGCATTTGTATTTCAATTCTAAGTTGAATACATGTTAGCCGTTGCATTTCATATGCCATCTCTAGAATAGCCGAGCCTGCTATAGTTGCATTTTTGCATGTGTTGCATTAGGCATTCTGTATATTTTAGGATCATGCATGATTTCTAATAAACTTTCTGTTTTGGCTTGGAGTACTCGGTAAGTGGTTATGCTTTAGCATCCTTGCATGCGTGTGAGTGTTGCCATGATAGCATGCTTGCCATGAGGCTAAATGCTTATGTGATATAACTGCCTTGAATGCCTGTGGGTGGAGGTTGGGTTATTTGAATTGGAGCAATTCATCAATTGTTTGTTAAGCCCACTAGATTGTGGCAAAATCTACATTTTAAGCCTACCTGCGGGTAGCAAACCATCTTTCACAAACAAACATGAAATGTTTTGTTCCAATTCAGACGGCCCAGTCTATACTTGTTTGCTGTGAGCATCACATAGTAATCCTAGGCTAATAATCGGAATAAGAGCATACAATGTTTTCAAAATCAGAGATCATGATTAGTAGAGGCGGTCTTTGGCCGGCGAGAGGTGCTCACGATGTGACCTTCCCTAATCGTACCCAAGTTCCCGAGCCAACTTTGGTGATGACGGACACGTGGCCTTTTGGCACCGAGTCAGGGTTTCCTAAATTTCCCATTTTAAAATATTTAGGTGGCGACTCTGTTATCTGGCAAAGCAGTCCATGTTTGGCACTTCTTTTCAAAAAATCTGTTTTCCTTCAAAACGATTTGCCGGATTTGGACTCTTTGGTTCAAGATTGAGAACCGCAAAATAAAATCGAGTCCGAGCTGTAGCGAGGCCCCCCGCGGGCGTTGTTACAGCGACTCTGAGATCTGGTGATGTAGTCCATTTCGGGCAAATGTTTCTGGATTGTCATTTTCTGTTTCACAATGCATTCATGAGATTAGATTAAGAGATCAGGAGTCTAAATTTTCTGGTGCACTCGGGTACCCCAGGACTTCTACAATAGCCTTAATTATTGATGCCAAATATGTACTTTTATGAATGTGTGAATCCTTGTATGAGAACTCGGCAACACGATCCAGTACTTGTGAAAACGTAGTGCTCCGGTTGAAAAGTTGGAAACGCATCCACTCATTGTGCATGCACTCGACATTAGTATTATATTTCGTAAAATACGGTAAACCTCTTTCTGAATGAGGTATTTAGGCTTCAAAGTTGGCCATGCATTAACTTTGTTCATGCACTCGACATCATCATCTTTTTATTTCATAAATAGTGTAAACTTCTTGTCGAATTACTTGTGTTGATATGCCCTAGCCTGATTATGAAATGAAAAATAAACAAACATAGGCCGACCATCATGGAGTTGCCCCAGTGTTCGGTGATGTACAATATGGTTAACGATGTGACAAGTTAGACATAAGGCGGTCTGTGAAATGCTTCAAAATTTAAAGCAATGCATGCCTTGCCCATTCTAATTGTGGCTATTTTGAGTTTTAAAATCCATAAGGTGCTAGACTTCATTTCCAAACCGTAAGCCGCAAGTGAGCTACTCTTATTCCTCAATCTTTCGCGACCTATTGCAAAATAACTCACGAAATCATATTATGCAACTATTCTCCATTGTTAATCACTACTTGAATCCTGCTTGAATGTCTAGAAGGATATTCTTCAATAGTAGAGGTAAAGTGAGGAGTCTTGCTAAATTAGAGGCATAAATGGACTAGCGCTCCCGTGATAATTCTAGCCGTAGAGGTTTGGTTGAAATAGATAAGGAAAATAGACGCCAAAATGGACTAGTTAAAGAAGTCAGCTCTTTGGTACGCAAATGTATAAGAGTAAAGAACTTTTGGCATTGTTCGCATTTTTTAACATATGCCTTTTTGTCAATTCGCATGGTTAGTCACCAGTATCCTTGCGTTATCCCCTCATAGGCCAATGATCGTCCTCCCAAATACAAACCACAACTTCCCTCATGTATTTCGGCCAAGAAATCTTTAACCCTAGCTAGATGGACACATTCAAAGTACGGCCTATAGAGGAATTTTTGGTATAACTTCACCTCTAGGTCAAGATAATACCTTAAGGCTTTGTTGCAAAGTTTATGAGCCTTTTTTTAATCCTCTAGTAGTTGTTTTGAAGCCAAAAACGCGGTTATGGAATCTACTCAACTCGGACACCTCTGAATGACAAGTACAATTGGCCCTTCCTAGGGCAAGTCAATGCTCAATTCTAGAACGAAACTTATTTCAATGGTTTTCTTGAACTCAGAGTTGATAGTGAGGCTAAATAGGCTAAGGCATTACATTAGTGTTTTGATCCCGAGTTATCTAGTTAAGTTCATGACTTTCGAATTTTCCCAACAAGGTAATGGCTATTCGTATATAGGTCGCCATCTGGTCATTTCTTGCAACATATTCCCCTTTCAACTGATTTTGAACCAACTTTGAGTCACAATAGACTTGTAGACGTCTAGCACCCATTTGGAGTGAATTTCTCAGGTCGATAAAGAGGGCTTCGTACTTGGCTTCATTTGTACAGGCACCAAAATCAAGCTTCACTGACTGCTCTATCATTGCTCCATCTGAGGTCATGATAACTACTCCTATCTCACTACCATGTTGGTTCGATGAGCCTTCATAATATAATTTCCATATATCTCCGACATACATTTGTCATTCCTGTCTGGGCTAAGAGACTGATTGGCTTGGGGTGCTCAATTTAGCATCGATCAATGGTCTGGTAAATTCGGTAATGAAATCAGTAACAACTTGACCCTTGATGGATGATCTAGGTTGGAACTTGAGATCATATTGGCCAAGTTCTAATGCCCACTTGGACACCTACCCAGAAGACTCAGCTCGTCGAAGAATTGAACGGAGAGGGTAATCAGTTAAGACCTTAATGGTATAGGGTTGGAAGTAATGCATCAACTTTGTAGTAACCACAACACGGGCAAAAATTAGGTTCTTAAGGGGTAAATATTGAGTTTCTGCTCCCACCAATCGATTTGCTGACGTAAAAGACAAGTCGTTGCTCCCTAAGTTCTTCCTTGAGAATGACGACACTAACTCCATGATTTCATACTGCTAAGTATAGGATAAGCTCGTCACCTAGTTCTGGAGTGGATAATAATAGGACGGAGCTGAGGTAAGTCTTAAGCCCCTCCAAAACTTCTTGCCACTTAGGGGTCCATTTGAACAGTTTTCCCTGTCGAAGAGTCTGAAAAAATGGTTGGCATCGATCAGAAGATTGGCTATTGAATCTGTTTAGTGCTGTTACTATACCCATTAACTTTTGGACTTCCTTAACAGTTCTGGGAGAACCGAGTTCTATTATGGCCTTGATTTGCTTCAGATTGGCCTCTATTCCATAGTGGTTTACTATATAACCAAGGAATTTGCCTAAGCCAATGTCGAATGCACACTTTGAGGCATTAAGCTTCATCTTATGTTTTCGTAAAATATCAAAGGAAGTAGCAAGATCTGACAATTGAGCATTCTTCTTTTTGGACTTTACCACCATATCATTAATGTACATTTCCATAGTTTTGCTGAATTGGTCTTTGAACATGGTAGTGACCAACCACTAATAAGTTGTCCCGGCGTTTTTTCAATCCAAAGGGCATAACCTTGTAGCAACAGGTTCCTCTTAAGGTGGGAAACACCATTTTCTCCTGATCTGCCAAATCCATAGCAATCTGATGGTATTCCCGATAAGCATCTAGAAAACTTATCCTTTGATAAAGCGTGACATCCACCAACTGATCAATTTGGGGAAATGGAAAATAGTGTTTTGGACATGCTTTGTTCAAATCAGTAAAGTCCACACAACCCTCCACATCCCTGTCTTCTTTTTTACTACCACAGTGTTCAACAATCATGTGGGATAAATTACTTCCTATATTGCCCTAGCCTCCAACAACCTATCAACTTCTTCAACAATTACTTCGGCATGCTCAACTTTCGCACGCCGACTTCTTTGTGTGATGGGTTTGGCATTGGAATCCACATTCAAACGATACACAACCAATTCTGGGTTAACCCCGGGCATCTCATATAGGGTCCAAGCTCGCGATCCTCCAAACGTCGTCGTAAGACCTGAAATCGCAAGAACGTGAGCTTAGTGGTGGGTGTGTGCCGAAAAACCCCTTCAATTCTTAAGTTAGCACTCAAGATCAATATAGGAAAAAGCTCTGTGAATTCAAGAACTAAAGTTGCATTACTTGATATTAGGTTAGGTCTGAGCTTTTACAAGTTTTGCATGGTAGAATTCTAGTAGGACTCTAATTCCTCTTCGGAGAGTTCTCCTATGAATCACATTCCCAAAGAATAATGCTTTATCTTTTCATATCCCCTATATTGGTATTGAGATGAAATGGCACAACTCTTTAATTGGCAACTGGGCAAACCAACTACCCGACTGCTCTATTCATTGTCCAAGCTATAGAAACTCCATGCGCCGAGCAAAGCATAATCGTCTTGCTATCCCAGCTCAGCTTGCATTCAACGCTATGCGCCACCCTCGTACGACTTGCTATCTAGAGAAGACTGAGTTTGCCCTATCAAAACATGAAAGCAGTTCGACCGATTGAACAACCGATAACCATATAGTCCAAATCCATAGCCCGACCCAAACACAAGGGTGATTTAGCCTGGTCCAGACATTTTGGCACAAATTTCCCTCTCAAATATATGAAATTACATTGATTCTCTTGATGTTTATAGAAAATTCAACATATCTTACAGTTTTGATATAATTACATTGGGTTCTCTTAAATTTCTTTTCATCAATATTTTATTAGTCATATGAAGGCAAAAAAGAAATTGTCATATCTTTTACCTTAAAATATATGTATATTTATATTTATACACTATTTGTATTAATTTTAGTCTATTTAGCCCTATTAAAAGAGAAAATTAATGTAATTATGTAAAAATTATGAAATTACTTATATTTTTTCTAAATTTGGGGGAGTTAGTGAAATTTACCCTAAAAGATATGAGATGAGAAGCAAAATTCTTGAGAAAATTTATATGAAATGGGACGGGGGATACAGGGTTGAGGCGAGAACAAACAAAATTGCCATCCTTAATTAAACCCAAAAAACCAAGTTAGATTAAAGCAAGACAAAAATGCTTTGCCAAATAATAATAATAATAATAATAATAATAATAATAATAATAATAATTAATTACAAATGTCTAATTGGGTTCTTAATAGCTTAAGGAGTAAGAAGAAAGTACTCTAGCACAATAATGGAAGGTGAATCTCCCCAACATTGAAGGAGTCGATGAGAAACAGATGGAACATTTTTAATCAACAGAATAATCTCTTTAGCTATTATTAGCCTAGCAATAGCATTTTTTTTTTGGTCTTTTTTAGTTTTGTTTATTTGTTTTGGTTTAATGAATGTTCCACGTCGTTAGTTATTCCAATTGAAAGGTGGTGTTAGACTTCTGTATGTAATTTTTTGTATGAATGATCTTTTCAAAAAATGTTAAAAAATGAACAATTTGGATGCAATGTGTGATCTTTGGTTACAACTTATTGTGGTGTTAGTTATGATTCCAAGTGAGCCCTAATGATTCTTGATTAACTTAGACCAATTAAAAAGTGAGGAATAAATTTATTTTTCTGGTTTTCATATTTTGGGTAATTGAGTGAGAAATATTAACACTTCAATTAGATAAAGAATCAACCATAGTTTCAAACCATGGGAAAGCCTTATGACGGAAATATATCACTTTCATTTGAGTTAGGTAAGATAACTACCCAGCAACCAAAAGAGTTTATTTAATTAAGCATCAAGAGTTTTAGCTTACATTGACAAATCATACATACCTAACACAGTTTAGGGCATTATCAAATCTATTTTTTGAACTTCAACCTAGTTTAGCTTTTCAATCTAAAAAAAAAAAAACAAAAACAAAAACAAATTTGGCTTTGGAATAAAGTTTAAAAGGATAGATTGTATTGACATATCATAAAGTTTGAAAATAAAATACAAGTTCTACAATTTAACATAATTGAACCATGCTCCTTTGCCGGCTAAATTTACAAAGCACTTGTGGTGGCAAAAAAAAAAAAAATATGATGTCATCTATTTTTATAAGAAAATACATTATTTACTAATGATTAATTGGATTTGAATTTACTTTGGCAACTATGCTCTTGTCAAAATTAAGGGTAAACAGCAGTGCTGCAGACCCCCATCACCCCCACATACATGTAGGGGGCAGTGAGAGGAAGACTCAAAATAAAAATAAAAATAAAAATAAAAATAAAAATTTCAGCCAATCAACAATCAGTGGGGGTGGTGGAGGTCACCCCCATTGGGGGTCTAAGTCATTTTTTAAGGGTAAATTACCGATAGATTCTAATAGTTGGATGTAATTCGCATCAAATCCTATTAAAAATAAGTCTTAATACAATCGTTGTTAAAAATAATTTTTTATAACGATTTATACATAATGTGTGAGTAATTTTTCGATCACACTGCCAACTCAGTATTCAGCTGGAGAGTACTGGAAGAATAGATGACACCTGGCTAACCTGCAACAGAAAGAGAAGATTCCGGCGGTGGTTCGTCCACCCGGGGACACTCCAACGATCAAGTCAGTATATCTCTCAAAGATAATCAATAGTGCTAAACTCACTGTTCAAAATATCAATTGCGTACCTTAGACCCATCGGGGGTGTCTTTCTTTTATAGTTAACTCAATCCATCGGGGGTGCCTTTCTTTTATAGTTAACTCAATCCTTCTCCCAACAGAAGCCTGACTTCAATGGACTTTAGCTCAGTACTTATCCAGGACTCTTTAATAGATAGAGATAAACTCCCTAAGAGCTTTATCCTTATCCAGGCTGAGTTCTCTTATCATTCTACGACTCTTGTGTCCTATCCGCTTATCTCGGATTTCGACATCTTCGAAGATAAACTCGGCCTTGCCGAGATAACCTCGGCGTCATGACCAGGACACGTGGTATCTCAGCTGACACGTTGGCGTCACCTTGGCCACGTGTTGGTACTCAGAAAATATATCCCCACAACTGCCTCCTAGGTTTTATTACCTCGGCATTCTGAGGTGATGGAACCTATATCGGTAGTTCCTGCCAGTACATCGGCTTAAGCCGAGCTCATTTTATAGGCCGACATGTCTTTCTTAAAGATCAAGAATTCCAAGAGCTTCTTCACGCGTATGAGCTGTTATACATAACAAGTCAACCGTTTCGGTCACATGCCTTCCCTTTACTGGATCGTGTTTGTGACGCGCCTTTAAGTCGTCTTACGCCTGCATGCGCCGTCTGACGGCTCCATATTTCTAGGGTTTATCAATTCCCTTCTGCCGCATTTTCGCGCTTTTGACAAAATCAGTATCCTCTCTCTTCGTCTCTTCACTTTTCACTTTCGTGTCTGAAGCTTTTTTCTCTTTCTAACTTTTCCCTTCAAGATCCTCCATTGCTTAAGCTTCTAAAGTTCTGCAACTCGCTCCGTCCATTTCCTCCGGCGAGGTTCTTGCTAATCTGTTCTGCTGCCGCCATTCTTCTGACTTCAGCGATCCCAACATCGGCTTTTTTCCTCTGGTAAGTCACCGTTCCTCCTGGTTTTAGTTCTTATTGTGCTCCAAGGAATTTTGCTTCATCATTAGTCGCCATTGTTGTTTTACTCAAACATTTGATTCATAAATCATGCATCTGAGCGTGTTTATTTCACGATTTTGCTCTTTGCCCATGTCTTGAATAGTTCGTACTACTCACAACTTTCCTGCACTTTTGCCACTGTTCTTTGACCTTATACCCTTCGTACTTACAATATTCTTAATAGTCCATCTTTGTTCTTGATTCTGAAACACATTCTTGCTTTTCTGTTTTCCAAATTTGTGCCTTCAATCTTTGTTTCCATAGATCTAGGTTTGGGATTTGTTTGTAGAATTCAAAACAATTGTTAGGGAAGATTGGAACGCTTCCCCACAGATTCTGTGTATTTTTAAGTTTTAGCCGAGGTCCATAAAACCCTTCAAAAACACACCCTTCTGAAATCCAACCCCTTCAGTTAAGCCGATATCATGGGTATGTGGAAACATAGGGTAGACACCTCATCCAAGTTAGAGCACTTTAGGCGGGAGTTTGACATCCTGGCCAACGTTCATCAGAGGTTGGCTGGGGAGGATGACTCTATCATGCCCACAGCTGATTCCATGCCCCTCCCTGTTGTAGCTTTCATCGAGTGCGGACTTCGGCTCCCACTCAATATTCTTTTTCGTGAGATCATTCATTATTATAAGTTGAACCCAATGCAACTTGCCATTAATTCCTACTAAGTCGTAAACGGTATAATAGCCTTAGCCAAACAAGAAAACGCTAGGGTTACCTTAGTCGACATCCAATATTGCTACACCATGTGTGGCTTCAAAAAAGATACAGGCTATGTTTACTACCTTAAGCCGAGGTCCACAGAGTATAAAATCGTAGCCGACCTCCCATACTCCAACAAGGGAGCTGGAGACGATTACTTCATTACCTCAAGGAACTGGGAGTTTGCTCCAAACGAGGACTCCATCTCTATCCTCTTCCTCGAACAGTTTTTGTAGAGGGCAATGGTAAGAGCCCTGTGTTCATACTTACTTATTTTCAAAGTCTTCAATACTTTGTTTGTTTCTAACGTCTGTTTTTCTTGCAGCTCTTTCTCAACCACCAAAGGGTTTCTGTCAGTCTTTCTTTCCCAGCAAAGACTTGAGGAAACTTTTAGATCTGCCAATCCACAAACGGAAGGCCCGTCTTCTACTTAATTTCATTCCTACGTACAAGTCAGCTCTTCCCGACGTCCCCAAGAAGAAGAAGAATGAGAGTTTGTCTTCTCCTTCCACCACAACTCCTCAAGCTGCCTCCACATCTCGGCAAGATCAAGGATCAACTTTTGATCCAGCCGAGTAGCCGTCAACCTCGGCTCCATATTTGATCCCGATATCCCAACGCCAATGCCGGCGACGAACCGTTTTTGTTGCCGAGATGGGCCGTCAAAAAGCAGTTGCCAAAGATCTCTTGGCCAGCATCACATCAACCATTGACGCTCCACCAGCGCAATCCCAGCTCCCTCCGAAGTCGAAAAGAATAAAGAAGGCTCAACCAAAGGCAAAGGTGACTTAGGTTGATACTAAGGATACTTTGCCAATTTCCAAATTGACTGAGAGCGATAAGTATCAATCTGCTGCTGAGAAGAGGCGTGCCGAGGCCCAACTATCCAAGTCTATCCGATCAAAGAAGCCGAGGTCATCTGCTACAACAACCTCGGGGTCCCGAAAGCACGATTCCCCCTGGGCCCCCCAAATCACTCTGGAAGATAAGCCAGTTATGGCCAGTGATAGCGCCGATGACATTAATGTCAGCATTGCCCTTAGTACCGCTCTGCTTCTTCCCAGCGATCTTGACCGAAACGCCGAGTTGAGTGAATATGAGAACTATGCTCTGATGCTTCAGCGCTCCATTCAAGTAAGTGTCTTTGTTTGGTCGTTTTTCTTTCTTCCTTTTTTATACTTTGGAAAATTTTGTAATAACTTCTGCTCTGTTTTATTTTTTCTCAGGCGATTTAGCATGCCCATTCTTTCTCAGTACAATCTTTCGAGAACTAGGAGAAGCTGGCTGAAAAGAAGATGAAGGTCTCCAGTCTTCAAAAGGCCAACAAAAGCTTATAATCAAAAATGAAAAAGTTGGAAGACCAAGCCGAGGCTACCATTAAAGCTATGGACGATGCCGATGAAAAAGTAGGTGCTGCTGAGGCCATTAACAAGGTTCTTGAGGCCCAGAGGAAAGAGTCTGAGGAAAAGACGGCGTAAGCCCAAAAAGAACTTCAGGATGCCTTGGCCAAGAAGGACGCCGAGCTCAAGGCAGCCGATGAGAAGGGCTACAATGAGGGGGTGGCCAATGTCACGGCGAACTATGAAAAGCAAGTGAAGCAGGCATGTAACAAGGGTTTCACCCTTGGTTGGATGTCTCTTCTAAAAAAGCTTGAAGTCCCCGAGGACTTGCCCCTCAGGAACGCCGACGTCATTCCTCTTCCATTCCTTCCAACTCCAAGTCAATCTGACGATGAATCTGAGTCTGAGGAGGAGACCTTGGTGAGGAAATCAAAGGAGGCTGCTGGGACCAAGTCCCCTTCTCTGAATGAGCAAGTTCTGGACTTGACTCAAGATGAGGAGGTTGAGGAAGTCCCCAAGGATGCCACTGTAGAGAGGGCATCATCAAACGTGCCCCCTGTCGACAAGAGCCTTGATTTAACTCTTCAAGAAATCGATGCCGAGCTTTCGGTCGAGAAGGCTGTAGAGATGTCTTCCCAGCAGTCGTCTGAACTTCAAACCCAACCATCTGCTGTTGCTGAGAAGTCTTAATTTTGATGTCTTTTTCTTCGTTTTGTGCTTTGTACTTTGTTTTTCTCCTTGAAGTAATGTAAACTCTTTATATCGCCGATGTGCCTTTAATTCAACTCTTTTGTTTTGAATGCTTGCATGTTTGCCTTGTATGCTTCTATACTTAGAATATTTTGTATATCTTTAATATATACTTCAATCCTTGTGCAACCTTCTCGGGGTGACATACCTCTGTTATACAAACTAATGATTTACCTCGGCAAGTACCCAAGTACCTTTCTTGGCATAACCTTGGTTTCACCTTGTAAAATTTTTTCAAAAAATTTTCAACAAGTGTTTAACCTTAGTCTTTAACTTGTAAACTTTTCTCAAGTTTCAATAAGTGTTAAACATGATCTCGGTTTAACTCTAACTTGTAAACTTTTCTCAAGTTTCAACAAGTGTTAAACATAATATCGGTTTAACTTCAACTTGTAAACTTTTCTTAAGTTTCAACAAGTGTTAAACATCATCTCGGTTTAACTTTAACTTGTAAACTTTTCTCAAGTTTCAACAAGTGTTAAAAATCATCTCGGTTTAACTTCAACTTGTAAACTTTTCTCAAGTTTCAACAAGTGTTAAACATAATCTCGGTTTAACTTCAACTTGTAAACTTTTCTCAAGTTTCAACAAGTGTTAAACATCATCTCGGTTTAACTTCAACTTGTAAAATTTTCTCAAGTTTCAACAAGTGTTAAAACCGTTTTTCTTCTCTCTGATCCCTAATGTGAACCTAAGTTCCACTTGGGTTCTCATTATACATCTATTCCAGAAACAACGTTATGTATCTTTATTAGTCAAAAGTGTATAAACATATAAACAAGCGAAAACTTTATTTATGTACTTCGGCAAATGACAAAAGAACAAAAAATTCTAATGATAGAAAAATTTCAAATTGCAAGTGTTCCAAGGTCTTGGCAACTATTTGCCCTCATTATCTTCAAGCCGATATGCCCTATTGCCCAATACCGAAGTGATTTTGTAGGGTCCTTCCCAGTTTGGGCCAAGCTTGCCCTCCCTGGGATTCTTCTTGTTGCCGATGACTTTTCTCAAGACTAGGTCGCCGACTTGGAACTCCCTTGAGTTAACTTTTTTATTGTAAGCCCTGACAAGCTGCTGCTGGTATGCTGCTAACTGAATTGTAGCTCTTTCCCTTCTTTCTTCTGGTAGGTCCAGATCTCAGGCTAATAATACGTCATTGGTCCCATTCTCCACTCCCTGGGTTCTGATCCCTGGGATGCCGACTTCCAAGGGAATGACTGCTTCTGTGCCATAAGTCATGGCAAATGAAGATTCCCCCGTTGATCTTCTCGGCGTAGTCCGATATGCTCAGAGTACGCTTGGCAGTTCATCTACCCACTTTCCCTTTACTGCTTGCAGCCTCTTCTTAATCCCATCCAAGATGACTTTGTTAGATGCTTTTGTTTGTCCATTGCTCTGAGGAAAACTTGGGGTGGAAAAGTAATTCTTGATTTTGAACTTTGCACAAAAGCTCTTGATTAGCTTACTGTCAAATTGTGTTCCATTGTCTGTAACTATTGCTCTTGGAATCCCAAACCGAGTGATGATGTTCTTCCATATGAAGCTCTTTACATCAACATCTTGGATTTTAGCAAGGGGTTAAGCTTTTATCCACTTGGTGAAATAGTCTGTCACCACCAACAGGTATTTTCTTTGTCTAGTTGCTTGGGGCAGTTTCCCAACGAGATCCACGCCCCATTGGGCAAACGGCCAAGGATTGGATACTAGGTTTAGGTTTGCTGCTTGTTGGTGTATCAGAGATGCAAATCTTTGGCATTTTTCACACTTCTTCACATAGGCTTCTACATCTTTCTGCATGTAGGGCCACCAATACTCCTGGATAATGGCCCTATGGGCAAGTGATCTGCCCCCAGCGTGGCTTCCACAAATTCCTTCATGAATTTCATATAAAAAATCTTCAACTTGTAAAGGATGTACACACCTCAAAAGGGGTCTAGTGAAAGATCTTTTGTAGATATGTCCCTCTGCTCTCAGATTGAATATTGCCGACTTCAACCTGATCTTGTGTGCCTCTTTGTGGTCATCTGGTAGCTTTCCTTATTTCAGGAATGCAACAATTGCATCCATCCAGCTTGGTCTTATGTCCACACACATTGCTTCACGCTCTGTGGTCAATGATTCGATGCTCGGGCCCGACAAATAGTCAACCATTATTTTCCTTGCTTTTCCAGGTTGTACCGCACTAGCTAGGTTAGCCAATGCATCAGCATGACTATTATCATCTCGGCTTACCTGAAGTAGTCGGCAGTTCTGAAACAAGGCTGACAACCTGATGACCTCCTTTGCGTAGGCCGACATCCTTTCATCTCGGACTGCAAACTCACCTATTGTCTGGTTGACTATAAGTTGTGAGTCACAAAAGATTATTACCTCATCTGCTTGTACTGCTGCTGCCAATTTTAGTCCTGCAATGAGTGCTTCGTACTCTGCTTCATTGTTTGAGGCCTTGAACCCCAAACGAATCGATTGTTCTATTATCTGCCCATCTAGAGATATCAATACTACTCTTGCCCCGCTCCCTGTCGGTTTGAACTCCCATAAACAAACAGTCGAAAGGAGTCGCCGATGTAAATGCTGCAGGGTCTGAGTTTTTCCTCTTTTCTTTGTTCTTTCGCCTTTGGCTGGGCTCCTCCTTACTTGTTTAGACATCATTCACCTTGACTCAACGGAGCCCGATGTACAATGGATTTTGGCGCGAACTCGGCCACAAAGTCCGCCAAAACTTGGCCTTTGATTACTGTTCTGGGTCTAAACTCCAGGTCATACTGTGCCAAGGCTACTGCCCATCTGGCTATTCTGCCTGTCAGATCTCCTTGCTGTAGTACGGACTTCAAGGGGTGCTCAGTTAGCACCACAATTTTATGGGCTTGGAAGTAATGGTTCAGCTTCTTTGAAGCCATTACTAAAGTCAGTGCTAATTTCTCTAAGGGTAGATACCTTGTTTCTGCATCGGCCAGGGTTTTGCTTACATAGTAAACAGCCCTTTGCTCCCCTTTTTCTTCTCGGATTACTACTGCACTTATCGCATGTTCTGAAACTACTAAGTACAAAAACAACTCCTCTCCAGGTTCTAGATTTGAAAGGACTGGAGCCGTGGTCAGATACTTCTTCAGGTCAGCCAGAGAGACTTCGCATTCCTCGGTCCATAGGAAGTTTGTGGCTTTCTTCACTAAGTTGAAAAAAGGTTTGCACTTGTCTGAGCTTCTACTGATGAAACTATTCAAGGCTGCGGCCCTTCCCGTTAGTATTTGCACCTGTTTTGCTGATGTCGGGCTTTTTAAATCCAGGATGGCCTTGATCTGATCTAGGCTAGCCTCAATGCCCCTTCTTGTCACCAAGTATCCCAAGAACTTACTAGATCCAACTCCAAATGCACACTTAGATGCATTGAGTCGGAGCCAATATGATTTAAGGATTTCAAAGACTGCTTTGAAGTCGGCCAAATGACCTTCAAGTTCCTTGGTCTTCACGACTATATCGTCAATGTAAACTTCCACCGTTCGGCCAATCAGGTGTCTGAACATCTTGGTTACCAACCTTTGGTAAGTTGCTCCTGCGTTTTTCAACCCAAAAGGCATCACCTTGTAGCAGTACAGCCCTTTTGGGGTGATAAACACAGTCTTCTCTTCATCCGTGGGATACATGGTTATCTGGTGATACCCCTTGTAGGCATCTAGGAAGCTCATCCTTTTATGCCCGGAAGTGGCATCCATTAGCTGGTCAATCTTGGATAGAGGGAAGCTGTCTTTGGGACAGGCCTTGTTTAAGCTGGTAAAGTCTACGCAGACCCTCTATTTACCGCTCTTCTTCTTCACCACTACTGTGTTCGATAGCCACGTCGGGTAATTTACCTCACGAATAGCCTGGCTTCCAGTAGTCTGTCTACTTCCTCCTCCACTGCTTCGACGTGTATCAACGTCGGTCTTCTTGCTCGTTGGATTACAGGTTTGGCCGACCTGTCAATGTTCAACTTATGGCAAGTGACCTCGGGGTCAATGCCAGGCATTTCATAGGGCGTCCACGCGAACACCTCAATATTTGCTCTCAAAAAGCTTCCAACTCTTTTTCCTCTTCTTCGGCTAAGCCCGAGCCGAAAAGAAAGAAGCGTTTTTCATCCCCCTCCTGGACGAAGATTTTCTTCAATGCTTCTTCACTCTTCTCGGCTGGCTCCTTGCCGACATCCTCTAAGACCTCCATGTCCTCGTCTTCGATCTTTGCCTTCTCTGGTTCTCAAATGCCACAGGTGGATTTCATTACTGCCATGGAGCAATTCTTTGCCTGCAGTTGATCTCCTCTGACCTCCTCAATCCCATGCTCTGTTGGGAACCGCAATAGTTGATGTAATGTTGAGGAAACAGCCCCCATTACATGCAACCATGGCCTTCCCAAAATGATGTTGTAAGAGGAGAGTGTGTCGATTACGGTGAACTCTGTTGTTATCTTCCTGGTGCCTACCTGCACCTCCAAACTAGTTGTTCCCAGTGGCCATGTCGGCGTTCCATTGAACCCGACCATTGGGCTATTGGATTGCTCCATATCGTCTGGGTGAAGGCCGAGCTCCTTGTAACATCGGACGTACATGATATCACAAGAGCTGCCTTGGTCAATCAGGATGCGCTTTACTTGGCATTCCCCAACTTGAAGGAATACTACCAAGGCATCATTATACGGATGCTGCACCATCTCAAGGTTGGCTTCAGAAAAGGACACTATTGGTCCTTGGCACTCCTCTGCCCGATGTCTCTTCTCCCCGACTTGGTAAACATGCTGCAAGTGCTTCACCTTTTGGGTCTCCCCCCGAATTTCGTTTTCGTTGACCTTCGGGTGAATTACATTAATTACCCGAGGTCCTCTTGCCTGAGGTTGTTGTGCTAGAGGAGGCGGAGCTACTAATGCCTGAGGCAGTCTTGCCTGTTCTCCCCTTGTTTTGGCCTCATCAACAAGGTCTCTCAGATGGCCTTGCCTCACCAGGTCTTCCAAGTGTGTTTTTAGGGCTCTGCAGCCCTGAGTCATATGCCCGTCTTCATTGTGGTAAGCACAATGCTTGCCAAGGTTTCTTCCCATAAATTCTCCTGGTACCCTTGCTGGTGTTCTGAAATAGGGTTGATTCCGAATTTGATCCAGGACTTTGTGAATTGGGATTCGAAACACAGTTGTCACTGCTTGTGTAGCCCTTAGTTTTGTCTCTTGCTTGCTCGATCCATTGTTACCTCGGCCTCACTTCGGTGAGCCGTTTCCTTTCTCTTTCTTTGTCTCCTTAGTTCCCGACGTGTTTTCCTCGGCTCTGGCATACTTCTTGATTCTCACCATGAGCTCGTCCATGCTCTTTGGCAATGTCTTTGCCAAAGACTTTCGTAATGGACAGTCGTCTTTTAGGCCGTTTTTGAAAGATTCGACCGCCACCTCTTGATTACACTCTGGTATTCGATTGAACACCTTATAGTATCTTTTTGTATGGGCCCTAAGGCCTTCATCCTTACTGATCTTCAGAGCCATCAATGTGTCCACCCTCAATGGCTGCAACTTGTTTGTCACGAACCTGGCCACAAACATCTCGGCCAGGCCTTCCCAAGTCTTCACGCTTCCCTTTGGTAGTTTGTGGAACCAATCTGATGCAATCTCCCCGAAGGATGAGGGGAACACTTTGCAGAGTAACGGCTTGTTCCCACTATACAATGCCATTGAGTTCAAGTATAATCCAACGTGGAAGTTGGGGTCTGACTTACCATCGTATGTTTGGAACCTCGGCATACTGAATCTCTTCGGTGCCTCAAACTTGTCCAACTCCACCGAGAATGGTGTCATCGGCTTATCTGGGGAGGTTACCTCGGCGTCGGCATTCTGTTGCTTCCTCTTGAGGTAATCTTTTAAGTCCTCCTTGGTCCGCCCAGGAGCTCGGCTATCTCCTGCTTTCAATCTTTTTGGTGCACTACTTTCAGCTTTGTGGTGAGTCCTCTTCGACTTTTCTCCATTAGTTGTGTCGAAGCACAGCACCTGTCCCAGAACATGCCGATGTTCTTTGGGGTCTACCTCTTTTGTGCGATGCGTCCTCCGTGATTCTTCCCTTCTTGACTCTCCTCGTCCGACCTCCTTGGAAGGTCGGTGAGAGTGTCTTTCGCTCTTGGTGTTCTGAGGAGCTACAGGGATTGTTTTCTGCCCTCCCTTCTGGGCATTGGCTGCTAGAATCGACGTGTCCTGCAGCGGGAATGGTGGCTGCATGACGTTATTTTGCATCATAAAATTGACGACCGATTGCAGGTCTGCCATTTGTTTGCCATCTCTTTCACTTCTTCGTCCCTCCGCAGGCATCTTTCCTTCTATACCTAGAGGTCATCCTCGTTGTAGTACCCACTTCGATCTGGTTTTTTTGGTACGTCGCCAGTCTGGCCGACATCTTTCACTCCGTGATTCTGGTCGCGAGTTTCTGTGTTGCACTCGTCTCCTTCGATGTCAAGGTCAATAGGTCTCCCACTCCCAGCAAGAGTGTCGTCCCCAATCTTTTCCTTTTGTCCGTTACTGGCCATTTATTCTTCTTTCCTTCCCACAGACGGCGCCAAATTGTGTAAGTGATTTTCCGACCACATTGCCAACTCAGTATTCAGCTGGAAAGTACTGGCAAAATAGATGACACCTGGCTGACCTGCAATAGAAAGAGACGATTCCGACGGTGGTTCGTCCACCCGGGGGCACTCCGACGATCAAGTCAGTATATCTCTCAAAGATAATCAATAGTGCTAAACTCACTGTTTAGAATATCAATTGCGTACCTTAGACCCATCGGGGTGCCTTTCTTTTATAGTTAACTCAATCCTTGTCCCAACAGAAGCCTGGCTTCAATGGACTTTAGCTTAGTACTTATCCAGGACTTTTTAATAGATAGAGATAAACTCTTTAAGAGCTTTATCCTTATCCAGGCTGAGTTCTCTTATCATTCTAGGACTCTTGTGTCCTATCCACTTATTTCGGATTCTGACATCTTCGAAGATAACCTCGGCCTTGCCGAGATAACCTCGGCGTCATGACTAGGACACGTGGCACCTCGGCTGACACGTCGGCGTCACCTTGGCCACGTGTTGGTACTCAGAAAATATATCCCCACACATAAGTTGCTAAAAATTGACAATTAGTGATTTTTTTTTTTTTTTTACGATTTTGATAAATTGTCGCTAAAATTTACAATTAGTGACATTTTTTTGTGACGAATTTTTTAAATTGTTGTTGAAAGTTACAAATTAGTGACATTTTTTTGTGACGAATTTTTTAAATTGTTGTTGAAAGTTATGATGATTTTTTTAAATTGTCGCTAAAACTTATAATTTATGACATTTTTGTGACAATTTTCAAACTGTTGCTGAAAATAAACAATTAGTGACGTTTTTTAATAATATATGATGAAAAATGTTATTAATTATCGTAGGACATATTAGATAATAAGTTTACTTAATAAGACTTTCACGTACATCTCCCAAAAATTAAAGGACAAAATACAAAGAGAGTGGTAATTTTGTCATTTGACATTAATATTACATTTGACTGATTAAAACTAGAATATATAATGGTAAAAATCTAACCAAAATTAACGCAAACAATTTTTTTGATATTAAAAGAAAATATAATTATATCAAAATTATGAAATTTATTAGGGTAAAACACTAATAAATCTCAAAATATGATTTTGTGAATGGTTTAATCCTTCCTTTTTAATTTTTTTTTTTTATGAACCTAAAGATCCTGTTAAAATAAAAATTAAACAAAAGGGTAGTCACTTACACGTTTAGATTTAATTTTTGAGAGATAAAAATAAATTTCTCCAAATGTGAAAATTACACATTTAGGTAATCCACATTATAGAAGTTTTGAATTTTTTCTCCTTCTAGAACAAATACGAATAAGAACGTAACACTCCAATGTAACACACTAAAAAGAAAAATTAGTATACTTTTCCCAAACGTAACAATATAACACTCCAAAAAAAACTCCTTAGTATACTTTTGCCAAACGTAACACTCCAATCAACGAAATCCTAAACATAACACTCCAATATAACACACTCCAATATGACACACACAAAAATAATAAAAAAAAACTCTTTATTGTACTTTTTCTAAACGTAATATTCACAGTTGAAATTATACATTTGTGCAAAACTTACTAAAAATTTTTTTTCCTTTTTTCTTATGAATATGAAGGTCCTATTGAAGTGGAAATTACACCAAATGGTAGTCACTTACACATTTGAGTCTAATTTTTTCAGGAAAAAGTGAGTTTCTCCAAATGTGAAATTACACATTTGAGCAATCTGCACTATAGAAGTTTTGGATTTTTCCTCCTAGAAAAAAACACGAACAATAACGTAACACTCTAATGTACACATTAAAAACTCTTTAGTGTACTTTTCTCAAACATAAGAGCGTAGCACTCCAAAAAAAAAAAAAAACTCCTTAGTATATTTTTCTCAAACGTAACATTCCAATCAATGTAATTCTAAACGTAGCACTGCAATATAACACACTCCAATATGACACACAAAAATAATAAAAAAAAAACCCTTAGTGTATTTTTCTCAAATGTAAGATTAACAATTTGAAATTATACATTTGTCCAAAATTTACTAAGAAGTTTTTGTACTCCTTTTGGAATTATTTGAAAATTTTCACATCCTTTTGAAATACTTTGAAGAATTCCACAATCTTTTTTCGGAGTGTTATGTTTGAGAAAAGTACAGTAAGGAGATTTTTTGTGTGTTATATTAGAATGTTACATTAAGAAGTTTTTTTAGAGTGTTACGTTTGAGTGTTCTATTAGAGTGTGATGGGTCGTTTCACACACTAAATATAAACACTAAACTATACCAAATTTCTTAGAATAATGGTAAGTCAAGGTATTGATCAACAGGGAACAAACGAGAAATTAAACTAATTTAATTGTTAAATTCCTAATTCAATTTTGATTAAAAAGATAATCATTCAAAAACTAGTAATAACTAAAATAAACTAAGAGATTGAATTAGCAATTATAAGTAAAATTGGAATTATTCATTTTTGGAAAAAACCTAGGATAATGAATTCATCACTAGTTACATAAATAAGGCTTCAATTTGAGACTCAATTATGTTATATATGATTTGAACTAAATAATGCTTCGCAACTACAAGCTCGAAACATTTATCAAGAAAATTAACACCTTCAATGTATAGGCATGAACCATCTCAAGTAGTACGAGTCGTTTGCTCTAAACTAGGGTAGAACGACTCGTCCCTCGTAGTATAGCTCATTCCATACCTTGAACATGAAAGCACAGAAAACCATTGCATGGGAAGCATTCAACAATCACAGAAAAAAGAATTCTTAAAGAAATAATGGAAAATTATATTTGAAAACTTCTTGGGAACCATACAATTGTTCAAACCATTATGTAAGAGAAAACTAAAAAAAAAAAACCTATTTACTTGGATAGAGTTTCAACAAAACCCTAATATATTAATTAACCCTAATTTCTATCTTACCTGTCCAGCGCACACACACAAAAATAAATAAATAAATAAATAAATAAATAAGGAAATATGATAGAAATTAGGGTATAATTATAAATCTAATTTCTAAATAATATATTAAATCTACATTTTCAAAATCAATGGGATTAATTTGTCAATAAGAAAATTTTTGAGGTTAAACGGATTATCAATTTTCAAGATGGGATTTATAAATAAAATTTTCAATTTATTATGATTTTAAAATTAAAAAAAAAAGTAAATCTAATTTTTGTATAAAAAAAAAAAATTATTAATAATTACGGCAATCCGAGCCTAGTGAAAGACATGGTATGACAGCTCATCCCAACAAAAACTTTGGTCATGGCTCCTCAACCTAGCCCACAAGGAAAATCTATCTGTTACATATTTTTCATCGACTTCAACGACGACTAAACAAAGAGGTAAAAGGAAAATAAAAGTAGGACTTCCCATGATGTTTTTTTTTTTTTTTTTTGTAAGGACCACTTAATTAAAGTGCTAGTTACATTAATCATCTTCCTAATTTTCTCAAAGTTTCAATGTGGTTTTTGTACTTCGAATTTCATTAATTTAGTCCTTAAACTTTATCATTTATTTCAATTTGGTCTTTACAACTTTTCTAAAGTTTTGTTTATTATATAGTCTTACTCCTTAAGTTTTGTTATATTATAAATTCTTTTTTTCAAAATCTATAATACAATTAGTGATTTGTAACAATAACAATAGCTCTGTTTACAATCATATTTTTAAGTTGTTTGGTTTTAAAGTGCCTATAAAATGCTAGCAATTCTATAGTTATAAGTCACTATGAGCTGTATAGAAGCAATAAATATAAATAAATAAAATATTAATCTATTTAAATGATTTTCTAATTCAGAAATATGTAACTACTATTTATTTCAGCTCTTATTTGTCTGATTAAAAGCATAAGGAGGAGTGAAACAAACTTAACACAGGCTTAATACATTAAACTACTAAAAGTAGATAGGGTCTTATAGTAATTAATCAAACTTTTGGACTGATGAGTTGGTTATTTTAGTTTTAGGGACTAAATTGATTCGTTCTTGAAAATTAAGAGACTAAATTTTTGTAAATGAAACTATAGAGACTAACATGAAACAAGTGTCAAACTTGAGGGACTACAAATGTTTTATACCCTTAATTTAATCATGCAATCGTATTCAAGGGAATATCAAGGATGAGAAGAAATGCAATTGACCATATGGCTTGAATTAATAGAATCTCATTATAATAATTCACTTAATTCAAAGGGGAAAAATAGTATAAAAATGGTATAATAAAATGATAACAATAATTTAGCAAATTTTAACACGTTAATAAACGAGTTCGGATTTGTTAAAATTAAAGATCTCAACTTTATGAGTGAAGTTGGCGCATTTTGAGACTAGGCCTCGTTTGGTAATCGAACTTTTTAGCCAAAAAGTCAAAAAGTTAGTAAATTAGCCAAAAAGCCAACAACACATACCAAAAAAGTCAAAAATTCTCTTTTCTCTCTACGTTTTGCACATCTTTTCGTAAAAAGTCAAAAAGTCATCCCAAACATACTAATTTTTTTTAGCTCATATTTTAGCCAAATAGCTAAAAAGTTATTAAATTAGCATGTTCCCAAACAAGGCCATCTGTTTCAATATCAAATATTTGAATTGTTCATCTTATATGACAAGTTGAAAAGAATATGAATGCAAAAATTTAAATTAATCAGATATAAGTAATCACATTATCAAATTGCATATATATTGTAATAAATAAACAGTCTATTCTTAAATTCATGTAGACCGTATAAATAAAAATGGTCTAATACTATGAAAATCAATATTGAATCAATTTAATTTTTTTTATTTTTTAATTTTGTTAGTTAGTTGTATAAGATGAACGGTTTAAATCAGTAAGGTGAGTCAAATTAATATGATAATTGATCAACTTCAAATTTTAAATTTTAGCAAATACAAACTCTTAATAAACCATGTTAATTGTCTCACACACACACACACACAAAGAAAAGCGTTAATTATTTTGTTGGATTACAGGATATTTTGGAAAGATGATTAAAAATTATTTTTTTAACTTTTTTTGATTTTTTTTTTTAAAAAAAAATAAATTAAAAATTAAAAAATAACTTTTAAGTCACTTTTCAAAATGGCTGTACATTGTCAATGTGTTGGATCCACTCTACATGTTACAGAAAACTACATTGTCAATGTGTAGGATCCACTCTATTTATTGAGACATGTTACATAGAACTATATCAGAAGTGAAGTTTTAGTAACAAAATAAAAACTACGCTTTTGAGTTGGTTAATTTATGGGTATTTACATGTAAATCTTAATAAATAAACTTATTATTTAATAGATTTTATGAAAAAAAATTGTTATAAAAAAAAGTTACTAATTGTAAGTTTTAGCGACAATTTATAAAAATAATAAAAAAAAAAAGTTATTAATTATCAATTTTTAGCAATATATATAAAAAATTGTCAAAAAAAATTATTTTTAATGATAATTTTATCAAAATTTATTTTCAATAAGACTTGATGAGAATTAAATCTAATTATTAAAACTTGTTTACCCTTAATTTTAAAATCTAACTTTTTTATTTATCTAATTAAAATTATGTTTATTTCCTCAATTTAAAATCTAAACTTTTGTTTTGTTTCCATTAAAATTGATGAAAACTGACAATATTTGGGGCAGCGGGGATGCTATCTTTTTAGAAGGACAAGACTTGTCTCCCGTCCACAAAACAGATTGAACGGTATTATTAAGCGTGTGGAGTTCACCCTAGGTTTTGTTTTAATAATTTGCACTATTCAATGTGTAGAGCCCATCAAGTACTTTACCTTTGTAAAAAGTCACGTTAATCGGATACTGATAGCTACTTGATCGGATAAAGACAATTTATTTGAAAATTATATTTACCGTTGATAGAAATTTTATCCGATCAAGTAGCTATCGATATTCGATCAACATGATTTTTTATAAAGATAAAATATTCGACGAGTTCTACACATTGAACGGTTCGAATTATCAAAACAATATCTGTGGTGGGCTCCCATAGATCTCATAATATACTCCAATCTAATTTCGAACTTAAGAGAAGCCCGGCCTTTTTAAAAATATTTTCCGCTACTAGGAGTCCAACCTGGAATAATTTCAAAGCCAGTTTATAATTGAGCTACAACAGATCTTATTATCAAACTACCAAGATAATAATATTTAGAAGTATAAAAATGTGGTTCAAGTGTTTCGCCTTTTTTTGGACTAAAGGAAATTTAGGTTTTTAACCAAAAAGACATTTCGAGTGGTCAAATGATTTTTATATTTTTTTTACATGTTTTTTTTTTTTTATAAAAGATTAAAAAATATATTAAAATAATAAATTTCCAAACGAGTCTTAAATGTTTGTACTTTTAAAATTTTGTCTAATTCCATTAAAACTACGGGTCAATTACATTTTGCCATGTCGTGATTTAACTCAAAAATACGTTACCCCCATCAAGTTTATAAATATATACATAACCTTCTTATAATTTCGAGTAAAGTGCAAAATCTAATTTTGTTATTAATTTTAGCCAAAAGTCTACATTACCATCTCTCTTTTTTTTCTTTTTCTTTTTTAAAAAAAAAGTTTCTTTTCTATGCCATTACAGCATACCATAATTTTTCTCACACTCTCTATTTTCTTGGCTTTCCTTTCCTTCATTTCCTTATTTTCTACTTCCTCTTTTTCCTCACAAGCACCACTAGACCCCAGCATGACTAGAGTTTATTTTCCCTTATCATTTTCTCCCATTCAACTTCATGTAGCAACATGCAGAAACATACCATCCACCATTACCTCTCTATTGATCTCTCTCACTCTCTCTCTCTCTCTCTCTCTTACACAAACAGATATCATTTGTCGCAATTTATAGTGAGAGGGGGATTTGTTCCAAACAAATGGACTGAGCAAAATCATATTTGGGTCGTTGTCCTGGACCACGCAACCGAGCTAGCCTAAGGCTCGGATGTTGGACTAAGATGGCTAGTAGGCTGGGCCATGGGCCGAGCTAGGTGAAATGATGACACTGCTCTCAACCAAGCTAGGTACTTCAGTCGTGCTTTGAAGTCAAGCAGGATTTGCTTGGGCGAACGAATGGAGCTTAACCGGGGCTAAAGGTTGTGAGCCGAGCTAGTCAAGCACTTTAGGTATAGACAGGTAAAAGTCAGCTCCGCCCCGAAGGTTAGTCGAGGTTAGACCGAGCTAGAGTTAGATCGGCCAAAGATAACTCGGTAGGCATGTGCTATGTGGCCCAATTGGAAATGTTGGGAGACAAACCCACCAATAGTACGTGTCAATATCGTTTGGATTTTTAGTTATTGTTGTTTGGCAGTATTAATGCGCACACGTGTAAGTCAATGACAGGATAGTACATTCACGCGTCCAAGAAAGGACAGGCAAGCTAATGCGTGCACAAACTATATAAAGCATGCGGCACCTCCATGCAAAAGGTTTGCAATATCTTACATTAAGCTCTACTTACTTTCCTTTTTTCTTTTGAACCGTGCTAGCTTAGCCATCAAAGAGATTTTCCAATAATACATCTGCCAAGTAACTCACCTAAGTTGTGTTTTCAGATAGTACGATGTCGTTCCGAGCAACATAGAGCTTAGTTGCAAGAAGTATGAAAATAAAGAATATTTACTCCCCGTACAATTGGCATCATCTTTGGAAATCTTGACATTCAAAATCTTATCCTCCAAGCTCTTTGGATCAACTGTAACGGCGAACAACAACGACCTTCCGATGTCCGCCATCGACAGAATAACACCAAAGTTCGCCAAGGAACACGACGAGTTGCCCTCTATTCTGCCAATGGTAGGACTAGAGACCTTCGCACGATGGCGGCCTAGAGATCTTAGCGACAAATGCACAAGGAGCTTAGAGCACTCTCAATGCCTGAAGAACCTGGCGGCAACGAGGGCGTACACCTAGCACTTGGAGAGAAGCGGTGAGGACTAAGGCGATATCATTCAAAGAATGACGATAGAGATGGAAGCCATGAAGCGGTAGCTGAAGAGAAAGGGCATAGCTAGAGTGGAGACCTACAGTTAGCGTGCCCAATCCCATTGCTCAGGCAATTAGAGGAGGCGAAAGACACATTCAATCTCTATAACCAGGAGTTACAAAATCTGCAATTTTGTGTGGCCACCAAAGAGGTCCTATATACGGGATAGTAGCTATCGCCTCTCACATCCGACGACGACGTTGTCCGAATACACCAATTCCGCTTGTTCAGAGGACCTAAAGGACGTGTTGGAAGAGCGAGCACGCCGGAGAGAGACACAGAGGGCACCAGTCTTGCAGAGGTTGATCCGTAGAGTGTTGTAATGCCGTCGCTACGTGTTGTGGTAAATGCACTGGCAAATAAAGTCTTGGCAAGGTTGAGTGCCACCATTTTTCCCTGAAATTGAGAACACGCCACTTCCCGCCAACTTCCACCAATCAAAGTTCACACTCTACGACGGGAAAGCAAATCTGTAGATGCACGTCAGCCATTTTTGACAAGTCATGGCAAGGTGTAGACGGATTGATGCCTTGATGTGCCTTATTTTCCTATTGAGTTTGGGTGAATTAGACCTGAAAAGGTTCGAGAGGTTGTCGGAGGAAACTATTGAGAGATGGCAACAGCTAGCAAAGGCGTTCATCACTAGATTCAAGATGAACACAAAAACACTAAAAAAAGTTGATCATTTTTTGGTTAAGAAAATGTTATCAGGAAATTCATTAACGACGTACAATGCCAAGCACTAGAAAACGTACAACAAGATTCTTGATTGCCTCACAAACTTGGCAATCGCTTAGTACAAACGCAGTCTTCCAGTCGGACATAGGCTAAAGGACTCACTTACAATGAATTAGCCCATAATGATGGAGATATTAATGCAAATAATCAACGAACACATTAGAGTTGAGGATGACACGACCACAGTTACCGAGAAGACAAATCAGGTAACGACAGACAAAAATGTTGCAGAAAAAGTTCATGCGATTGGACAGGAAGATAGTCGTCCTAACAACAGCAAAAGAGATCAAAATCGCAATGCCAACCACAATAACTAGGATAAGAGTCATAACAACAACCAGGATAATAACCCCTATGACGTAGAGAACGATGCTAAAAGAAAGTTGAAGGCACAGACCAGCATTGCCATGGTTTTCAAAACACCGATTTATCATATATTGAGCAAAATCCGCGACGAGGCATACGTTCGAGCTTGCCAAGTTGGGGGCGCCTTCGAAGAGGATTCAACATTGAGATACCGCTCCACTTACTATGAAGAAAAGGGGCATTGCACTGAGGATTGCATGCCTTTGAAGTAACACTTAGAGGAATTAGTTGCAGTGAGACACTTGGATTGATATATAGATGGTAGTGTAAGACCAGCACCACAAGTGCAAGCTAAGCCTAATAGCCTAGCTATTTTAGATGCTCCCCTCCAAGTGGTCATCAACGTGATCCATGGGATCATCAAGGACTTTGATATCAGGCAAATTTTGATCGACCAAGGTAGTTTGGTCGAGATCCTGTATTATGACACCTTTAAGCAACTCAAGTTAGAGGACAAAGACTTAGCGCCAACAACTTCACGTCTGGTTGGCTTGAACTTATCGCTAGAATGGCCGATTGGAAAAGATCATACTACCGATCAAAACGGGGTCAATGAACAAGCAAATGGAGTTCTAGGTATTGAAGGTGCCCTCCACTTACAACCAGATTTTGGGCAAAGGATGGCTTCACACCATGCAAGCAGTGGCATCGACTTACCACCAAATGATGAGGTTTGGTTCTATAACCGGGGTAATAGAAGAGGTTTGGGGAGACCAAATAATGGCCAAAATGTTTTGTGGTAATGAATGGAAGCCGAGCTGCCAAAGGCTTCATACAAATGATTGAAGGACCGGAGGACAAAAAAGTCCTAGATGATGTCAGCAAAAAAACTAAAGAAAAGGTTGTTAATTAAAGTACGAATCAATGAAAATGATCCGAGCAAGTTCTTTTTTGCTCAGATCATCTTTGTCTTACCATGAATGGTTAGAAATTGTGATTTTTTTGGTTTCTAACATAGAAGTATTTGCATAAACACCTTACAACATGCTTTGCATCAATCTAAACTTTATTTCCCACCAGTTAAATGTCTTCCCGAACACTCGACCAATCATACAATGGGTGCGGCAATCAGCCCTGTATCACGTCGAGGTAGTAGCGAAAGAAGTTAAAAACTTGTTGGAAGTAGGGGCGATCAAAAGGGTGGATTATCCCTGATGGATCTCTAATACGGTGGTGGTGCCAAAAAAGAATGAGAAATGAGAAGTGGCAAGTTTGCGTTGATTATAAGACGGTCTACAAAGCTTACCGTAAAGACAACTTCCTACTACCCAGAATTGACTAACTGGTGCATATAACTGTCGGGCACAAAAGGCTCGATTTCCTGGATGAGTATCGTTGTTATCATCAGATCTCCATGTATGAGCTAGACCAAGATGTCACCTCATTCACAACCCTAAAGGGATTGTTTGTTACAAGGTTATGGCCTTTGGCCTGAAAGACGTGGGGGCCATCTTCCAAATAATGATCACCAAGATGATCGCTCTCTTAGTCGGCCGAACTATAGAGGCTTACATCGATGACATGGTGGTCAAGAGCAAATGTAAGTTTGATTATCTAGGCCTCATTGAAATGTTTGACATTCTCAAGCATCATAAGAGTCGACTGAATACTTTCAAGTGTGCCTTTGGTGTGGAATCTAGTAAGTTCTTAGGCTTTTTGGTAACTAACCGGGAATATAGGTGGATCTGTCCCAAATCAAAGCTATACAAGAACTAGAATGGCCAAATTCTTGAAGGGATAAGCAACATCTTGCCAGAATGGTAGCTATGCTTAATAGATTTATTAGTCGGTCATTCAATCGTTGTCACCTTTCTTCCAAGCCCTAAAATCGAAGTTTTCCTGGGATAAGGAATGCAACCAAGCATTGGCGAATCTAAAAGCATACTTGTATTCCACTCCACTCCTTGTGATTCCAAAGCTTAGTGAATAACTCTTTGTTTATCTGGCTGTCTCCCAGCACGCCATCAGTGCGGTGCTCGTTAGGGCCAATGGAATACAACGGGTGTGTTTGGTTTGTGTTTTGAGATAAATTTTCAAAAAAGAAAAATTTGAAGCGAGAGTTTAGAAATTTTTTTGGTTTGTTTGGTTGTATATTTTGAAAATAGTTTTGGAGTTTGGGAGTTTGGGATGATTTGATATTTTATTGTAGTTGAGTAGATGTGTGTGAGAAAAAAAGTGATTGAGAATGAGAGAAGAGAGAGAAAAAGTGATTGATTGATTGATGTATAATAGAGAGAGAAGTAATTTTAGAATTTTTTTTAAGAAAATTTGTAACCAAACATGTTTTTAGAAATTTTCTTCTAAAAACATATTTCAAAACACAAACCAAACACACCCAACATCTCCCAGTCTTTTATGTGAGTAAAACATTGCTCCCTACGATGTCGAGATACTTACCACTGGAGAAGCTTGCTTTGGCACTTATGATAACTTCTAGAAAGTTAGTCCACTATTTTCATGCTTACACAATAGCGATGCTAACAGAATTTCTATTGAAAGCCTTGTTTGAGAGAATAGATTTTTTCGGTCAGATCTTGAAGTAGGTAGTCGAGTTAGGACAATTTGACGTCAAATTCCAGTCCAGAACTGCAATAAAAGCTCAAGCATTGGTAGATTTTGTTGCCGAGTTCACTCTTAGGACTCATCCGGTTTGCCTGGTTGACTTTTCAAAGGAAACCACACAAAGAAGGGTAGGTGTTGCGGTAGCTTCCTGACCTACTATCATCTTACAAAGTGATTTGCCTCAGTCAGCCACGCAAAAGGAGGTAGGTGTTGCGGAAGTGGCACAGCCTACCACTACTCTACAAATTGAAAAACAATCGCAAACGAAAGAACCTAGCAATATGTTAGCGGGTTTGGAAGTAGTAGGACAACCTACTAGACCCAATGATGCGTCGTTAGAGGGGAAGGAGGTCATGCGAGTCGTGTATGCCAATAACGGTATGCCTATAAAGGAAATGGTAAAGCAATCGAGCAAAGAGATAGCCGCACAACCAACAACGCCGAGCAAAAAAGTTATAGAACTCCCAGATCTCAAGAAATCTCAAGACCCTTTAGAATGCTAAAAGTTGTTTGTTAGGGAAATATGGAAACTTTTTGTTGATGGAGCCTCAAACAGGCATGGTGTCTGGCTAGGTGTCATTTTGATTTCATTAAAGGGACTGAACTTGGACCATGTAATTACACTTGGGTTCCCAACATCAAACAATGAGGCTAAGTATAAAGCATTGCTAGCTGGGCTAAAAAGCACCCTCAGCATGAAAGCAATCGAGCTAATGGTCTACAACGACTCCAAACTCAATGTCAACCAAGTCTCTGAGGAATACGAAGCAAAAGATGACAGAATAGCCAAGTATTAGATGCTAGTAAGAGAGGAAATCAAGAAGTTTGAGATAACAAGGGTAGAACAAATTGGCCATAATGGAAATAGCAAAGCAAATGAACCAGTCGGTCTAGCCTCAATGGCAGACAAGTCAAAGCCCAACCCTTTATTGATAGAGTTCTTACCAAGGCCCATCATTGAAGAGCCTAAAGAAGCCGAAGTACTTTGCGTTGAACTGGAACCTTCTTGGATGGATCCAATCATAATTTTTTCTGAAATGGTAGAATTTTGCTCACCAAAAAGAATGAAGCTAACAAGATTAGGGCCAAGTCAAAGCGATTTTGACTCTCTTCATCTAGGGCCTTGTATAAAAAAAATCTTTTACCCGACCATACCTGAAGTGGGTCCACCCTAGCGAGTTAATGCATTTTGTTCAAAATTCACGAAGGCATATGGAAGTCATACAGGAAAATCATTAACATACCGCGTTATTTCACAAGGTTATTGGTGGTCATGCATGCGGGTTGAGAATGAAATATGATCGAAAATGTGAGAAATGCCATAAATTTGCCTACCAAATTCATCGAAGACAAAGAATTCTTACCCTTGACGAGAACTTGGCCATTTGCTCTTTGGGGAATTTGGATATAGTAGGGCAGACAGCTGAAAATATTTTATCGCAATAAAAGACTACTTAACCAATTGGGTAGAAGTTGAAACCTTGGCATTGATCAAAGAGAAGGATGTAAAGAAGTTCATATGGAAAAACATAATAACTCGGTTTGGGGTCCCGAAGGCTTTAATCTCAAACAATGGCATGCAATTTGATGGCAAGCTCTTTAGAGGATCCTATAAAGAATTAAAGATAGAATTCTACAATTCCACACATGCCTACCCCTAGTTGAATGGTCAAGCTGAAGCCTTGACCAAGACAATTCTCGACGGATTGAAGAAAATGTTAGAGAAGGCTAAAGGCAAATGGGTTGAGGAATTACCCAATATGCGTTGGGCGTACCGAACAACACCTAGGCGTTCAACCAGGGAAACTCCTTTTGCCTTACCCTATGGCATGGAGGCAGTCATCCTACTTAAAATTGGCATGCCAACCATTCGAAGCGAGAACTTTGAGCTGGACTTGAATAGGGAGGCCATTGTCTTGGAATTGGACCTCGTTAAGGAAAGGATGGAAAAATCGCTAGTCCACATCGCGGCATATCAACAAGAGTTGGCAAGAAAATACAACAAAACCGTGCACCCTAGGCAATTCAAAATAAGGGATTGGGTCATGCGCAAGGTGATGGACAACACTCTAATACCGGGCGAAGGAAAATTGGAGGAAAACTAGGAGAGACCATACAAGGTCACCGGTCTGGCGAGCAAAGGAGCATATCACTTGGAGGACTTCAATAGCCAATCCATATCCAGACCGTGGAACATAGCTAACTTTAAGTTGTTTTATTTCTAATTCCACTCTTGTAATACTTGAATGTAATTCCTTCCACTTGTGATGTAATTCTCTCCCATTTGGAGTAATGAAAAAAACATAACATCTTAATTAATTGTGTTTTCACATTCTTTCTTCCCAGTTTAATGTAATAGCATGATCTAAGGGGCAACTGATTACCGAATTATCCCTTTAATGTTTCCCTGCCGAGCGGTTTTTGCTCAGCCAAGAAAAACGTGATTGCCGAGTAGACTTATCTCGGCAAGATGAAAAGATACTAAGAATTTATTGTGGAACAAATTTAGCTCGATAAGGTTAAAAGATTTGGAAAATAAAGATTGATGTTTTGTTCAACTTAAAGCACATTGCCGGGTTAATTTAGCTTGGCAAAATAAAAGTTGATGTTTTGTTCAACTTAAAGCTCTTTACTAGACTAATTTAGCTGGGAAGACGAAAGTTGATGTTTTGTTCAACTTAAAGTTCCTTACTGGGCTGATTTCGCTCGGCAAGACAAAAGTTGATGTTTTTTTCAACTTCAAACTCCTTGTCGTGCTAATTTTGGTCGGCAAGATGAAAGTTGATGTTTTGTTCAACTTAAAGCACCTTGTTGGGCTATTTTTGCTCTACAAGACAAAAATTGATATTTTGTTCAACTTAAAGCTCCTTACTGGGCTATTTTTGCTTGGTAAGGAGAAAGTTGATATTTTGTTCAGCTTTAAGGTCTATCTACCGAGTTGTCTTTGCTCAGCAAGTGAAAGTTGATGCCTTGCTCAACTTCAGATTTCTCAACTAAGCTGTTTTAGCTCGACAAGCAGGAAGTTGTCGTTTTGTTTAGCTTTTAGATCTCTCTGCCAAGCTGTCATTGCTCGACAAGCCAAAAGATGATTTATTTACCTTCAAACTTCTTGGTCAAGCTACTACAGCTCAGTAATTGGAAAGTTGATGTTTTACTAAAACTTAGGAATCATGGGCTAGTAAAAAGTTGAAAGATTTTCATTGATGCAATAATTCCTTACGATAGTATGGGCATCTAGCCCCGGTTACACCATCTTTTGCACCAAAAAAAAAAAAAAAAAAAACAAACAAACAAACATTAAAAGTTAAACAAGCGAGACAGATCATCAGTAATATCTTCCCTAGTGACGATAGTAGTTTCCATAGTCTCACCAAGCTCCTTCGGCGTATTGTTATCCTCACCCCTCCCAGACTCCTTACCTTTCCCATCCTCCTCCAATGCCTTGAAGATCTCCTAGGCATAAGAAATCATGTAGTCCAGCAAGAAATGAAGAGAATGAGTGGTGAACATCTCGGTATCAGGTCGGTAGCATCAACCTGCTTGGCATAACTCTCCTCAACTTCCTCAAAACCCTTGTCCTCTACGGCCCACTTGACATCAGACTTCTCATTCCTCAGCTTTTCTAACTCGGCTTGTGCAGCATCCCTAGTATGCTCAGCACTAGCCACTTAGCTGAGAAGCTTAGCATTATCAGTGTTGGCCATCTCCAATGAAGCCTAGGCTTGTCCTAGCTCAATTTCAAGCTCATTTCCCTGTGCAGTCCTGTCAACCCACCTTTTGCCTTAGCTTCACAACCCAATCCATGACAAGATGGGTCTTTTGGATCGCCTGTAATGATGGAAAATATTAGCAGAAAGTTTGAATTTTCCAAAAACACTTACCCAGGTCATGGACTTTGCCATAGATTTGACCATCCGGGTGTCTGAAACGTAGTTGCTCTAGTTCATGTTGGCCGGTA
Organism: Camellia lanceoleosa; assembly: GCA_025200525.1. Lineage (NCBI taxonomy): Eukaryota > Viridiplantae > Streptophyta > Magnoliopsida > Ericales > Theaceae > Camellia > Camellia lanceoleosa. The sequence goes on from CM045758.1 coordinate 104,328,668, forward strand.
GTAGCAGCGCCTTTGATAGGTCAAAGGCAATCAAATGCCCTTTATTCCTAGTAAAGAAAGCAGTGGCCAAGATAACCTTACCCTAGTGCTTCAACCCAGGCTACTAACCAAGCGTAGAAGCAATTTCTTCAACCGGCTACTCAGTACTTAGCTCGGTCACCAATTCGATAAATGGGTCAAGTGCACGGGCTCTCTTGCTAGCCCAGTGTGATTCAATCCTGACTGATTGAATAGTAATGGTAGACAAAGCCAGCACACTTCCTAAACTTTGCCCGGTGGGTTGCACAAGTAGAGATGAACTTGTTACATTTTCGATAGGGATAACAACTATGAGATTCTTGATCCTGTTCCTCTTTACCATTTCTTATTCTTCAATTAGGTGAATTAAGGGACATTTGGAAGAGTATGATCTGGAGAAGGAGAGGGCTTGGACAGAAAGTCAATGACCTTGCTCTTATGCTTAGTCGAATAACAGTAGGTCAGCTCATAATCGAGAAAAGCGTGGCAATCATGTTTCTTGCACTTTAGCACGGCCCTAACTGCATCTTCATTTGGGTGAGAATATTGAGCCTGGAGTATTCCCACATTTGCAAAAAGAACCTAAAGTTAGCTTGGTGCAACACTAAAAAAGGCAGTTTACCCGGTCTATGAACCGTCTTTCTTACCCGCTTCACCTTTCTTGTAATTTATAAACCAACCGGGCACATCAATGGTCTCATAATTATCAATTACCCAGAGGAAGTCATCATCATGTAGATCCTTGTCTGATGTGCCAGTCACTAGACGTTCACGACCCCTCTTGATTTTCAAGTACCAATTGAACCTGTCGTTTGTGTGGCCAAGTATGTATTGACAAAATATCTTGGCTAAACTAAGGTTCTATTTTTACCTGCGGTTTAGCACGATTATTTCATCTATTATCTAAAAAGTGTTAGTCGATACCTGAGTAGGGCAAAGTCTATTTTGCCTTAAGAACTCGCATATCAAAGGTTGCACCGGGAAGCAGAGACCTCCCTTTACAAATGATAGCACGGTAAAGGGCAAGCGTCCTGTCTACCCCAAGGGATGATCCCCTTTTTGCATATTTCAAAATGGACGTCTGTTGGGATATCATAATCTTTCTTTAACTCTTCTATTACCCCAGTGTTGCAACCAAGAAGCGATAACGCCCCATGGAGCTAGGGATGGCAATCTGAACCCGACTCGATGGGGACCCGACCCCCGACCCCGATTTGAGCGGGTTTTTCCCGAAAAATATTCCTTACGGGACGAGGATGGTATTAGAAAATAAATCCTCGATGATATTCAAGCCGGGGATGAGGATACGTTTCCTTGCCCCAAACCCGGCCCTAACCCAACCCAACCTCGACCCCTGACCCACTTTTCTCCCTATGTAAAATTACTTTTATGCCCCTGCCTATATATATGTATGTCTTTAGGGTTTGGTTGACAAACAGACACACAAACACAAATCGCCTCCCTCTTGTCTCTCTCACTCACACACGATTGTTGTATCCCTTACCGCCGATTATCAAGGTCTCTCTCTCTTTTTCTCTCTCGTTAAACTAATATTGATCTCTGTTTTCTTCTTTCAAAGAGTCGATCTAGTGGCTGTTGCTCTGCCCGTGCTCCCTCACCACCGATTTTCAAAGGGGACTCTCTCTCTCTCTCTCTCTCTCTCTCTCTCTCTCTCTCTCTCTCGTTAAAGTAATAATCGATCTCTGTTTTGTTCTTTCAAAAAGTCAATGTAGCGTTTTCGATTTAGGGATTTCAATCTAGGGTTTACATACATACATATATATATACATATGTAGTAACCCACATTCATGTCTTAGTCATGTTCATGTGCATTTGCATGATTTTGTCTTGTTAAGCTTGCATTTGTAGACTTTGACTTGTTTTGCTTAGGTAAAGGTTCTTGTCTTGTGTTGATGCTATCATGTTTTGCCTAAGTGTTGTATGCATGCTTTATTCCTTCCTTGCTGTCTCAAGCCTAGGTCATGCCAAGCATAGGTCATGTTAAGCCTAGGTCATGTCAAGCCTAGGTCACACATTTGAACCTCTCACACCTAGGCCATTGCACACCAACACCTAGGACCATCTTGGAACCACTTTGGTTGACCTCTATCTTCACCCTGGCATATTGGCCGAGATGTCATCATCTAGGCCGAGGTGTGCATCACCTAGGCCGAGATGTTATCATCTAGGCGTCCTAGATCTTTGATCCTTGCACCTAGCGATCTTGTTCCGAGACTAGTATGACCTAGACCGAGGTGTGGCACATCTAGGTCAAGTGTTATCCTTCCTAGCCGAGATCATTGAGACCTTACTTGCTGAAGCCTATGTCCTAATCCGAGATCATTACTTGCCGGAGTGCCCATGTCACCTTACTTATTGTATACACTTTGTCATGCTCTTGTCTTGTCATTCTATTACCTTTTTTAGGAGAGCCAACCAGTCGTTGCCACATGTCCCAACAGAGGGTTAAGTCAGTCGGCAGAGAGAGAAAACATATCATTTGCTATATCTTTGTCCTAGGAAGAGAGAGAAGCTCTAGGAAGAGGAAAAGGAGTTCTTGAGAGAGAAGTAGATTTCCAAGCTTGATCCTTAGAGTCTAAACCGTTTGATCCGAGTTTTGAGGTTAGATTCTTGATTTACTCTTGTTGTTCTTTATGTTTATTCGATCACATTGCATGATCTAAGCGTGATTCATGAGCCATGCATTGATTTAAAGCTTGTTTTAGAAAGAGAAAATGGTGTTCTTGTGTTCTTGAAATAAAACCATGTTTTGATCCGAAAGTTTGTATCAAAATCCATGTTTTTGTGTTTGCTTTCATAAGATCTTCAAGTATGGGTACCTAGGTCCATGTTTTCAAACTCATCTCATGAAATCTCAGATTTGAATAAAGAAGTTGTGATTTTGGCATTCATGTTCTTCATGTTCTTGTCCTTCATGTTCTTCAAGGGAGGAAACCCAGATTTCCAAACTTCACCTTTCCCTAGGTATGGTCACCGAGACCACTCTTGCCTAGATCTCACACCTAGGCCAAGCATCGTATCTCACATTGGCCTACCTTGCATGATCACTTGCACCTTAGTCTATCTTGCATGCACACCTAGGCTAACTACTGCACACCTAGGCCAACCATGGTACACCCTTGCCGGCACCTTGTAACACCTCGGCAGGCAGCTGCACACCGAAGCCTAGGTAATCACACCTCGGCCAAGAGGTGTGAGACCTCGGCCAAGACCTCCCGGGTTCACCCAGCTAAGTCATTTTTGCCTAGATCATTTCTGTGCATCCATTCCAAGACTTGGTTAGTACCCAGCATGTTTTCCCTAGATGAAAAACAGTGATTTAACTCCCAGCATGTTTTACCTTGTCTTGACTTGGTTTTGGAAAGAAATGCTGGGATCATTTTCATTCATGTAAAGCTTGTTTTAACGATGCATTGCATAACCATCTTTGAGCATTCTTTCTTGTCTTCTTGAAATGCATTCAATAGACTTTGCCATGTATTTGTAGGTCTTGGATCCTTGCCTTAATCCCTACACCCAAAGAGCTATGTAAGTAGTATTTTTAATAAAACTATGTTATAAAGTTTTGATAAAGCTTTGCTTCGTTTTGGAAAAGTATTTGATCAAACATGAATGATTATCACTAGTTTTTATATCAAATATTATCTTGTTTTGATGACATTCTTGGAAAGTCCTCCCATGCTAGGGGACTTTAAGCCCATGTAGCACCATGTTTGAGAGATCTTTGCCATCGAGGGTCTTGTATGGATGGCCCTACCGTGACCTTGTCTTGGTGGATTTGTCTAATCGATTAAATTCGATTATTCCCTTGTTTTGTCCGGAATGTCATCCCCCATGTATTATGTAGATGTTATTAAACATCCCAAGAAGATTTGAAAGATTTGATTGATGAACTTGATTCATCCCATGTTTTGTTACAAGCTATGATATGTATCGTTTTGATAAAGATCTCGGATATCATTCATTCAAACCTTTATTAATTATATCATTCACTGAGTATCCAAGCTCACCCTCCCTTTTATATATATGTAGGTGGCGAGCAAGAAGGCGGTGACGCCTAGATATGTTTTGCAAGATGTTTTGGATTCATGTTTTGCTAGCATCTTGAAGATTATGCTTCTTAGTTTTGTATTACATGTCTTTTGTATATGTCGGCTTGAGAAGCCTTTTGATCAAGATGTAATATGTACTTTATTTTATTTGTATCCAAGTTATAAACCATGTTAAGATGTATGTCATTTCATTTGATCTATGCACAGCTCTTATGGACTACTTAGATTTAAATTTATTGCTTCCGCACATGTAAGCCCCATATCTATACTCTGATTGTGTGTGAATCTTTGTAAGTTGACCTTTGGTAATCTCGGATTACTGGCCATCACGGCACCATTCTACCAGGAGCGGAATGGGGTCGTGACAACATATCTGAGTGTACAATACATGAAGAAAAATCATGAACCAAAAAAATTAATATGTAATAAATTAATATGCTTGGTCTGTGAAAATTACTGAATGCTTGAGAGTAAAAATATACATATATGTATGTATGTAAACCCTAGTAAATTAATATGTATGTAAACCCTAGTAAAAATATACATATATGCTTGAGAGTAAAAATATACATATATGTGAAAATTACTGAGTGCTTGAATGCTTGAGAGTATGAATTAATATACATATATCGATTTTGTTATATTACTGAATGCTTAGTAAAAATATAAGGTTGTAAGGTTTGGTATTTAGATGATAAAAGATTGAGGTTTGAGAGTAAAAAGAGGATTTATGGGGTTGTTTAGTGCTGTGAAGAGTACTCATGAACAATTTGGGGGGTTGAATAAGGTTTAATACATATTTGGTTTTACGGTTTTAAAGGCTAAATGCAAAAAAATGAAAAGAAAAGAAAAAGTCTAATAATTGAGTATGATATTCATAGTAAATAATTACCTCTCATGTATGATATTCATAGCAAATAATGCAAGAAAAATGTGATGTTAGGAAAATCTTTATATGAAATTTATTTATTTTGAATTATATGACAATAATATATTTATAAATTGTGATTACAATAATGAGTTTTGTGTTTTAAAATAAATGGATCATAACACAGTTATTCTGTATAATTTTTCTATTTTATATAAAAGCGTGGCTTCAAATTCATATTTCTATCTCATTATGGCTGTCTACCTTTGGCTGTCTACCTTAGTTTGCCATGTGTGTATGTGTGTATCATAACACTAGGTAATTTAGTTTGCATGTACCTTTGGTTGTCTAATTCAAAATTCAGTTCAAAGGGAGGTGGTTAATGTTTGTATGTGTGTATATTTGGATGTGATTAGTTTTTATGTTATAATGGGCTACCTCTATTTATTTATTTCATATTATTTTTATAAAGGTTAAAAATGTCAGAAGCTAACTCTCAAGTACCATTTGAGAGCGATGCCTCACAACAATCATCGCCACCTACCAACTCACCTTCTCCTCTCTCTAATCAAAATGTTATTGACTTAGAAGAAGAGTCTAATACTTGTGGAGAAACTAAAAGAAAAACTAGTATTGTGTGGGAACACTTTAAGAAACAACAAGTCAATGGGGTGTGGAAGGCAATATGTAATTATTGTAATAAGCATCCTAGAGGTGATTCAAAAAAATGGAACTAGGTATTTGCATGATCACTTTAAGAGTTGTACTAGGAAAAAAGTTATGGACATGAGGCAAAAAGTTTTAACTGACAACTTTGATAGAGAGAGTCCAAAAATGAATTCCTATATTTTTTATCAAGATTTTGCCAGGAAAGAGTTGTCACATGCCATAATATTGCATGAATATCCCCTCTCTATCGTAGATCATGTTGGTTTTAAACGATATTTAGCAGCACTCCAACCATTGTTTAAAGTACCTTCTCGAAATAAGATAAAGAGTGATATTTTAAAAATTTATGATTATGAGAGGATGAAGACATTGAGTTCGGTGGAGCATAATAAAAGTAGGGTGGCAATCACAATTGATATGTGGACTGCTAGCAATCAAAAGAAAGGATTTATAACTGTCACCGCAGACTTTATTGATGATTCATGGACATTGCAAAGTTGCATTTTGAGGTATATATTTATAAATTTGCAAATCATTTAAAATTTTTATCTTATTCAATTCAATTTGCATATTATTAATTCTTGTTCATGAATATTATATTTTAGGTTTATTTATGTTCCATGTCCACACACAAAAGAAGTTCTTTGTGATACTTTGCTTGAGTGTATGATGGACTGGAATATTGATAGAAAAATCTCTACTGTTACTGCTGATAATTGCTCCATAAATGATGCCATGATTATCATGTTGATGAATAAGTTGAGTAATACATCGCTTTTGTTAGGTGGTAGTTTGTTTCATATGCGTTGTTGTGCGCATATTTTGAATTTGATTATGAAAGATGGATTGGATGTCATACAAGTGGGTGTGGAGAAAATTTGAGAGAGTGTAGCTTATTAGACAGCAACACCAAAAAGACAAGAAAAATTTGAAGAAACAGTCAATCAATTGCGTAATCCACATACTAAGAAATTAGGACATGATTGTGTAACTAGGTGGAATTCAACCTACTTGATGCTTCAGACTGCCTTATTGTATAAAGATGTCTTTTCTCGGTTGAAGAATAGAGAGCCCTAATATATGACTGTGCCCAGTGAGGAAGAATAGGAGTTTGCTAGAGAGATTAGTGGGAGGTTTAAGATATTTTTTTCTATCACAGAGTTATTTTCTAGTGATAAGTATCCCATAGCCAATGTTTGTTTCCCAGCTTTATGTGAGATTAGGATGACACTGTCTCAATGGCTCTCTTGTAAAATTGAAGTGATTAGAACAATAGCATCAAAAATTGTGAAAAAAATTGATAAATATTGGTTAGTGATACATGGTGTTATTGAAGTTGCTGTTGTACTTGATCATAGGTATAAGATGAGTGTATTGGAGTTTTATTTTGAAAAACTTTATGAAGACAAAGCTGAAGAAGAAGTGGATAGGGTTCGTCAGATTTGTTATGATTTGTTGCAAGAGTATCAACATCAAGTTGGTATGGAGACCGATGTTGTTTGTGACTCTTCTATTCATCTAAAAATTGTTACAGAGACCCTTTCAGAGTATGATTTGTTTATTAGTGGGAAGAGAAGTAAAAAAACGAAGAATGGAAGATCAGAGCTGGACCATTATCTAGAAGATGATGTTTTGCCAAGAACTTCAGGTTTTGATGTTTTGAATTGATAGAAAGCCAATGGACCAAAGTATCCGACTTTACAGGCAATAGCTAGGGATATTTTAGCTATTCCTGTATCCACTGTTGCTTCTTGTAGACGTGCTCGAACGTCCCTAGCTCCGCGCGCGAAATCCGTTTTATTCATTAGCTTACTACAGTTCGGACTCAATGTCACGGTTCTGAATCTAATCTTGCAAAGTGCAATGCAAGACTGATAAATCACCAAAGAGTCCAAATCCGGCAAATCATTTTGGAAAACTGATTTTTATAAAGAAATGCCAAACATGGACTGCTTTGCGGAATCTGAGTCGCTACCTAAATATTTTGTTTTGAGGGAAATTTAGGAAACCCTGACTTGTGCCTAAGGCCACGTGTCCGTTATCACCAAAGTTGCCTCAGCTCGGGAACTTGGGTACGAGAGGGGAAGGTCATGCAATGAGTACCCCCGCTCGCCCGATCAAAGATCGGCCTTTACTAACATGATATTTTGTTTTTGAAAACACATGTGTATAGACACCCCATTTTTGACCGTCCTCAAGACTTGGACATCACTGATTGAATGCTCAGTGATCACCCTTGTTCGTGTTCGTTTTGAGTTCCCGGAGGCCTCGGCTGCGCGCCTTGCCTCAGGATCTCTTAACTCGTTTGTTTAGTGTTTGGTTTTGCACCAAACACTTGTGTTTTTGCCTTGGAAGGGGAATGGCTTGTTGGTCATCCCCACACTCCACAGCCCTCCTTTACCTCACGGCTTTTCCTTGTTGCCACCGCCATTGTTGTTTGTTATCAATGGCGGTCGGCACTATGTGTGGCCGGCCGACACCTTTTTTGGCCGGTGACCTATTTTTCCGGCCGGTGACCCTTCTGCACCCCGTCAGGCTTGGTGCATGCCAGCTGTGCTAGCTGGAATACACCAACACCACTCCCCATGCACAGGGATGGCTGTTTTGAGCCTTTGACCCCCTTTTCCTTCTAGAAGGATGACCTCTTTGGCCAAGCTTCTTGGGGAAGCTTGGCCAGCTGTCTTAGCTTCTTCTAGAAGCCTTGACTCCTTTGCCCCTTTTCATTTAGCTTCTTTGAGAAGCTTCAAGCTCCTTTTTGGTCTATATAAGCCCCTCTTCTTCTCCATTAGCTAAGGTTAGAAGTTTTGAACAAAAAACCAGAGGTTAGATACATACACATCTGTTATACACACTCTCTCTCTATATTCCCCTCTCTCTCATCCTTTGTGTGTGTTTTGTGGCCTAAAAGTGCATTTTTATCTTAGTTTTGCACTAACACACACTACCACACCTTACTTCGACTTTGAGGGACTTAGAGGGTCTTTTCTTGAGTTTTTGGACTTGTTTTAATCAGAGGAGAGTGGCTGGACCTGCTGTTCTTGAGGTGTTCTTCAAGGGTAACTACTTTGCTTTAGTTTCCCCAATTTTGCAACAGCTTTTTACCTATCTTGCATGATGATTTGAGCTTTGTTTATAACTAGAAAAAGTCTTATATTTGCATGCTTTAAATACTTCATTAAGGTCATTTTGTGGTTTGGGGTCGAACTCACCCTCTTAGGCCTTATTTGGCCCTTTTGGTGCTTCCATTGCTAGGCTTTATTTGCTTGAGTGTTTTGTTCTTTTCACCACTGAAATCCAGTGGATTTTCGATCAGTAAAGAAGAGGGTTTGAAGTCTTGTATAGGGGAGGGACACCCCTCTCCCCTTTGTCCCTCTTTTATCCTTGTTTTGGCTTAAGGAGCAACATGCATGCTTGGATTGTTTTTGGCTCCATATTAGATGTTTTTGGTGCTATTTAGGTCACATGTTGTCTCTGTTTTTGGTCGGATTTATGGCCCTTTGCATGCTTAATATACTTGCTTTGTATTCCCTTGTTTGTGCCTAGAAGTGCATCATGACTTTTGGCTACCATGCTCTCATATCTTGGCTTTACTTTGTGAAGTTTTTGGCCATATCTTATCATGCTTAAGGTCTGTTGGCCACTGATTTGGCCTTGTTTAGTATGTTTGGTATAGTTGCTTCACATTTTGGCTTGCAAGCCTTGAAGATGTGAATCATAAACACGCATTGGCTAGGCTATTTCAATGATTTGGAATCATTCAACATGCTATTTCAGTCCCTATACCATGCTTACATGTCTTCATTTATCATCTCATTCATGCCTTGAAGAGTTGGCCTTTCATGACTAGGAATAGGTCATTGTGCATAGCCCTATATTTGAGGCCTTGGGGCTGCCATATCAGGGGTATTTGGGGCTTATTTTGCATGCTAAAATTCTTTTTTTGGTTGTATGGTTCATGCCATGTTTGCTTGGGGTAGTGGTAGAAGAATGCCCCTTTGTTATGCCTTAACTTTGGGCCTCTTTGACTTGCATGTTTGTTGTGCATTTTGTCCATCATTTGAGACACTTTTGGCCACTGTTTTGGAGTGGGCTGAGGTTTGCCCCTTTATGGTTTAAGTCCACCATTGCATGCTTGTCACATGTTTGTTGCATGTTTGACTCATATTGTCTTGTCACATGCTATTTCTTTTGCATGCTTGCCATGATATGTCACATTGCATTTGGCATGCCTCGCATCTTAATCTCATGTTGCATCTTTGAGCCATGTTTGCATAACATGCATTACATTGCTTGGTTTGGGGTGTCAAGCCAAGTGTGAGGATTGAGAAGTGTTCATACTCCAAGTGATGTAACACGTCTCAACTCTCGGTCACCGAGGCCCTTGACTTTGACATGATAGGGTCTTGGTATTCATTTGTGTGTTGCATGCATTTTCATTGAATTGCAACCTTGGCCTCTTAGGTCATCATGCATCAAAATGTGCAATTGATGGCCCGAGGATCGAGGGCCATGCTCCCTTGAGTCCATTGCATGATGGGGAGTGTGGCCATGCTTACATTTGCTTGAAATTCCATGCCATACACTGTCCGTCCTTTGTTGCTGTCAAAAACCAAATTCTGCAGGGAGTTTTGGCTAGTTGGCTGAATACAGTGCTGGCCGGCCATTTATTTTGGCCGATAGTAAAAAATGGTGGCCGGTGGCCTCCCCCTTTGGCCGGTGGCATTTGTGTCTGGCCGGTGGCATTCCTCAGCACCCATAGATCATGTTCCAAGACTTTGGCAATTTTCAGAAGAAGCAGGGCAGTGTAAACAGAGGCAACAGTGGCATGGTACGGGTTTTCCGGGCGGGACGGACTCGAGCATGCATCATTTGCGCATTCTGAGGCAGGGCTGCGGCCCCTTCCTTCTATTTATTTGCATATTAAATTTGTTAATTGAGTTAGAAATTTTGTAATAATTAATTAGCTAGGGTAGTTGATTTATTAATCCGGACTGTAATATTTATTTGGACCCTCCGAGTGAGGGCAATTGTGTAATAAGTGTGCGTGAGTGTGTGCATGTCTTCCAATCCCACGTCCTTCTTCCCTTTTATTTACCAGCTTATGATGGTAGACTAGGGCATATTTATTTTAGCATCCTTATGCTATGCATGCGTGCATCATTCATCTGTACTGCATGCACCGGGCTCGACGCATCATACTAACTGCATTGTACTTCAATTCCAAATTGAATACGTGTTATTTGTAGCATTTCACATGTCATTGTAGATTAGTGAGCCTATTCTAGTGACATTACGTATGTGATGCATTAGCCATTTTTTACATGAACTAGGATCATGCATGATTACTAACTAGTTTTTGTTTTGGTACAGTACTAGGTAGCTTTTATGCTTTAGCATACCGCATGTGTGTGTTGCCATAATGGCGTGATTGCCATGAGGCTAGTGCTTATGTGATATAACTGCTTGAATGCCTATGGATGGAGGTTGAATTACCTAAATTGGAATAATGCATTAAAACTGTGAGTTTTAAGCCCACTAGATAGTGGCAAAGCCATCTTTTCCAAAGCCCACTCGAGGGTGGCAAAATCTGTATTTTAGCCTACTTGAGAGTAGCAAACCATTTTCAAAACAAACATGAAATGTTTTATTCCAACTTAGGCGATTTGGTCTATACTTGTTTGCTGTGCGCATAACATAGTAAATCTAGGCTAATAACCGGAATAAGAACACATAACGTTTTCAAAATTGGATATCATGATTAGTAAAGGCCGGTCTTCGGACCGGGCGAGAGGGGGTGCTCATAGCTGACCTTCCCCAATCGTACCCAAGTTCCCGAGCCGAGGCAACTTTGGTGATGATGGACACGTGGCCTTTGGCACCGAGTCAGAGTTTCCTAAATTTTTCCCATTAAAAAATATTTAGGTGGCGACTCTATATCTGGCAAAGCAATCCATGTTTGGCACTTCTTTCAAAATCTGTTTTTTTTTTCTCAAAACGATTTGCCGTATTTGGACTCTTTGGTTCAGATTTAGAACCGTGACAAATCGAGTCCGAACTGTAGCGAGCTCCCTCGCGGACTTGTTACAGTGTGTTCTTATTCCGGTTTACTAGCTAGCTTACTATGTGATGCGCGTAGTATATAAGTATAGACTAGGTCGCCTAAGTTAGAACAAAACATCTCATGTTTGTTTGAAAATGGTTTTAAAGTTTACTACTCACAAGTAGGCGAAGACGTGGATTTGCCGCCCTTGAGTGGGCTTAGAAAACATGATTTTGCCACCTCAAGTAGGCTTAAAACTCACATTTCGATGAATTATTCCAATTCGAGCAATGAAGTCTCCATCCACAGGTATTCATGCAATTAAACACTTAAGCAAATAGCCTCATGGCAAGCATGCTATCATGGCAGTCATTACACACATGCAAGGATGCTAAAGCATAAACACTCACAGTGTACTCCGAGCCAAAAAAGAAGCCTAAGATGGTCCTAGGTGGTAATCAATGCATGATCCTAACTATGTCAACGATGCCTAATGCAACACATGCAAAATGCAACTAGAAATAGGCTCGGCTATTCTAAAATGGCATATGAGATGCAACATTTGATAACATGTATTCAAATTGGAATTGAAATACAATGTAGTTTGTATGATGCGCCGAGCCCGGTGCATGCAAGATAAATGAATGATGCACGCATGCGAAGTATAAGGATGCTAATCAAAACATGACCTAGAACTAACCATCGTAAACGGTTAAGTAAAAGGGAGAAAGACGTAGGGTTGGAAGACATTTACACACTCACGCACACTTATTACAAAATTGTGCCCTCTCGACTAAGGGTCCGAATAAGAGCTACATTAAGCTACACAACTAATCTAATAATCTAATTAGACTAATTATTACACAACCAAATTGAATAACCAGCAAACACTAAGCTAATTATTACAATACTTTGACTAATTAACAAATGAATTAATTAAATTACAAATTCATGCTAAGCATTAAAATATGTAAACTAGGCTGCCTCAACTCTGCCTTGAAGAAGTTGAAGATGCATGCTCAGTTCCCGTCCCGAAAAGCTCTCCAAATGCTCTTTAGAGGCTCTGTCTGCAGGGTGTCCTTGAGAACTAGCTGCTAGATCTCACCAAAAGCTTGATCTTTGAAGAGTGCACGTGGCTCTGGCCATGAGGAGCTTCTTGAACCACCTGTGACCAAGAGTGCACTGCGACCACAAATGAAGATCTGTTGGCCAACAATATGGGGGGTGTCGACCCTTTGGTGTCTTTGTGACACCAAGCTGTGAGAGCACAAAATAGAAAAAAGAGGGTCTTCCAAGGGTATGTACACACTATGCCACCCCATATCACCTCAAAACATCAAGGGAGAGGCATAATCGGATCTAAGACCATCAATCACGCATCTCAATGCATGATGGCCAAAGATTCAACATGTGCAAATTCAATAAATGCATGACAAACAAGACACTTAGACCATCCCCTTATCATGAGGAATCAAAGGCAATGAAGACCAAGGATAACTGGCTCACTTCATCACTTCAAGTATAAAATGAGCTAATCCACCTTATGTTCAATACGACAACCGATTGAACACAATGCCAAACATGCAAACAACATGACATGTGAGCAACATGCTAATCTTGGCATGAAATGCACTACTCTAACATGCAAGCATTTATGCACAACATGTTAAGGGGCCACGAACACCAAGGCTAGTGAAGAGGATAACACTATAAGCATGCATCACAATGCTCAAACATCCAAACCAACTTAAAACAGAGTTACATCATGCCCAAAACAGTGGAAAAACATGCTGAAATTGAGGCTCAAAGGACTGAACAAACATGCATACATGTTGAGTGCAAGATTAAGGCACAAGACACAACTCTCCTGAGGCATTGAAAGAGTGAAACATGGAGTACAATGGCATATGTTCCAGCACTAAAATGTCATGCTAAATGACTTAGAATAATGCAAACAACCCGTGTAATGCATGTTGAAAGGCTCAAGCATCAAAGCTAGTGAAGTGTATTACACTAGAGGCATGCAAGACAATGCTCAAATGGTAGAATCGGCCCCAAACAGACCTTATGAAGACCAAAATAGTAGCCAAAATGGACTAAGATGATGGTTGGAAAGGCAAGAAAATGAGACTCATGAAATAGCTCACAGATAAGGCATAAAGGTACAACTCTCAAGAGCACTTAAAGAGTGGAAAACATGGCAGTATAACAATACTATATGCTCTGAAATATCATTCCAAATGATGTCAAGGCATGCAAGCATCACAAGTATAGCATGGTAGGGGCCTCAAAACTCAAGACTAGTCAAGGCATTTGCACTATAGCTATACAAAACATGAGTCATATGACCATGGAAGCCTAAAAAAGTCCTAAAACAGCCCAAAATATGAATAAAATCATGCTGGAGCATATAAGGCTAGTAAGAAAGATTTGCACTACAAGTACATGAAGCATGCAAGGGGTGACCAAACCAGCCATGGACAGAGTTAAGGCAGGTCCTAAAAGTCACAAAAAAGCGCCTGAACTAAGCCTCAAAATGGTAGAAACACATGCTCATTTGATAGGCCAATAAGACATGCAAACAAGAGAAGAGGAGGGGGGACAACCCCCACCATTTGGGACCTCAAAACAAGGTTTTTACCACTGAAAATCCTTTGGATTTCAATGGTTAAAAGGCCACGAAAATTTGTTTTGAAAGGCCTTAGAAGATGGCTCAAAAGCCATACAAGCTAAAGAACAAAAGGGAGAGACAACCCCCTAACACAAAATAGGCCTAAACCATCCCCTTTAGGACTGAAAAACAGAGTTTTCTTTAGTTCAAAACCAAGCCAAAAACAGTTTACAAAGGTGGTAAAACAAGCATGCAAAGCAAAGGTTTAAAGGAGCAAGTGTTTACCCTTGAAGAACCTTGAAGGACAGCAGCAAAACCAGCCAAAATCTGAGCCAAACAACCTTCAATCAGCCCAAAAATAGGTTCCACAGGACCTCAAGCCAATGGTGATCAACTCTTCTCAAGGGTTGATAGGTTGAAGATGGTTGTATGCAAGCCTTCTAGCACAAATGCTCAAGAGAGGATTGCAGAGAGAGAGGTTCTAGTGTGAGAAGCTCCCAAACCTTTTGCCAAAAATGTTCTCTAAATGTTCTAACCCTTCAAAACAATAGATAAGGCCTCTATATATAGCAAAAAGAGAGGTTTGGGTCGAAAATATCTCAAAAAAGACAACTGGAGTAAGCTGGAGCAAAATATCTGTCGAAATCTGCTTTTTGGCATCAATAGCGGCACCTTATCATTGTTGGCCAGCACCTTATCATTTGGCCACCTTACCATTGTTGGCTGGCATGGGGTCACTTTTGGACGGCATAGGGCCGGCATTGTCCATTCATGGCTGGCACACTCCCATAGAGTCCGGCAGCAAAAATCAGTCCTAGTCCCCAAATTGAAGAAAGCCTCACTCCTTCATCTGGATGCCTTTTTAGGTCATTCTTGTATCCAGAATAAAGCCCCGGAAGTAAACTTTCCAATGGTAGTAGCCTCACATCAAAATTTTAACTGTGCTAAGTGATATCCCTCTTTTAGTGAAGACTGCTCAGTTTCGGTCCAACCGGATTGATGCCTAACTTCCAACAACATATCTCTCCTATCCAGACTCGGCTTGAGGAGATTCTTGAATGAAAAATGAAGCTCTGGAAGTCTTCTTTCCAACTGTGGTGGCCTCATAGCTAAACTCCAAGTGTACAAATGGATAGGCCCAATTTAGCGAGGGCCGCTCGACTCTCTCTTAACGGTTCATGCCCAACTCCTTCCCCAACTGGGTTTCTTCCCTCTCCTCTTCTTTTCTTTAACTCCAAACCCCTAAGCAAGGTGTTTTGAAATATTTTTCAGAGATTTCACCTCTCTTTCATTCATTTCTACTTTGTCTTGGCTCGGTTTACCGAAAAGCGCAACATTTAACGAAATGTGAGCCTCAGAGCATCGCATAAACCTTTTTTCAAAATATTTTGAAATAGAGGGTTTTAAGGTCTAAAAACCATTCAAAATAGCTTTGGCCCAAAATGAGGTGTAAGGTTGGGGGGTTTGACTCTCTTCTTGCCAAAGAAATTGAACTTTTGCCCTACACATCTTTCACTACCCAGTAAACCATCAGTAGCGCCCAAGTCTTAAGGGTGATCAAAAATGGGGTGTCTACATACAGTCAGCATTTAGTACTAGTGGAAGGTTGGTGAGTCCACATCGTAGTAGACTTTATCCAAACACATTAGAAGCATTAATGTGTGCACAAAGTTGGTTGTAGGATGCAGAGATGAAAGATACTTATATTATGATTTCATCCAATCTATATATTATTATTTCACTTTTACATGACGATAGAATAATTTCAATATTGAACTTATAGTCTTTACTTTTTAGGAAATTCAACATTAGAATATGTGGGCTATCGACTATATATGATGATGATGATGATGATGAGATCGACTCGGATGAGTCGTGTGCCACTTTGTGTTAGTTGTCATCTTTTTGTTTTAATTGTTAACATTTTTTATATCTTACTATTAGTATTGATTATTATTTTTTTTCCTTTTGTTATTTATTTGAGAATTTAAGTTAAGCGGATGTTCAAATTAAAGGAGATGATGGAATTTGTGATGTGGTTGTATGAGTATTGGACAAGCAATCTTTTTTTTTGGTTTCACGATGGATTTGGTTTTTATATTGTAATGGATTTGTTTTTTTTAATTTTATTTTTGGGTAGCCTATCCCTTGAATTTGTGCTTTGGACTAATTATTCTCTTAGCAACTTGAATTTTCCTTTGTGTGGGGCATTGGATGGAATATGCTATTTGAATTAATAGATATGCTATTGAATTGAGTTTAGCAGCCAGATTATGTTGACAAATTATGCTATTAATGATTATATTGCTATTAAGCTTAGCTTGCCAGTTATGTTATTAATGATTATATTGTTATTGAGTTTAGCTTGATAGATTATGTTGTGATTATGCTATTAATAGATTACGCTATGCTATTGACAGATTATTTAAAAATATGTACAGATTTTTTTAATTTGAAAATATGTATTGATTATTTGTTTGAATAGGGAGGAGAAAAAAAACTAACATGTTATTGTAATTAGAGGAATTTGAGGGGTTGGGGATACCCAATCCCCGATCAGAGGAGGGGGCGATGGACTCCCCTCCCGGGATCGGAAGTGGGGGCAGAATTTCTCACTTCGGGATCGAGGCCGAGGAGTGTAGTCCCGGCCCGCTGCCCGCCCGTTGCCATTCCTACATGGAGCATAGTTCGACTCAATACCAAACTAACTTATATGATTTTGCTCGGCAAATCATGGTGTCCTAATGAGTAACGACTGCTTAATCTTTGAGAGTCAATGGTTGTATTGGTGTGTCTAGTTCCTTAAGATTCTACACGGTGGAAAACCAAAATTAAATGCAAGTGCAAATGTTAGCGCGATCGCGCAAATGAGCTAGATTTTAGCTCAATACCGCAAATGAATGTTTTAGTTTGTTGTGTGCCTAAGTAAGCTTAGTTAGGGTTCTAGCTTGGTTCTTTCTCTCATAAATGTCACAAGCGTGAAGTTTGCCCAATTGTGTTGGGTTTTGGATAAAAAATAGGATCTTTGCCTGATTTGGCCTACATGTTCATCTCAAAAACTAAACTGTGCAATGAGAGATGGAGGATTAGAGATCAATTAAACTCCTAAGATGGTTCAAGAACTTGGTTTACCTAGATTTTTAGTGGTTTTAGATGCAATTACTTCATTTTAGGGTATGAACATCAAAGTTGGGGCTTAAGAACACCATGAATAGCAATGAAAAAAAACTTGAGAGTTTTAGGGTTCGAAGAACTTACAACTCAAGGCACTGAACTGAGATCCGATCGAAGAGAATGCTCCCCTGTGGACGACGATTCGATCGATGCCAAAAATGGATAGTTCCTAACACATATGATACAAACATGGCAAGGTAAGCCCTGATCTCAAAGGCTTGTAGTTGCCAAAGAAGATGAGCGATAAATGTTGTATATAAAGGGGCAAACAAAGCGTGATAATTTGAATTTTGGGAAGCAATGCACGATGGTGGATTGGACATACAAATCCATTTGGGAATGCCGCGTGTCCATGAAGGCGTGATATCGGTTGTTGGGGAGTGTGCCGTGCGAGATGAAAGACATCTAGACCAAGCATAGTTAGAGCCTAGGTAGGGATTTTGTCGACAAAATAAGGTAATTCTAGTCATCTTGAGCGCATAAATGGACTTAAGAGAAAATTGAAAGGGGATTTGTGCCAAACACATGGATTGAGCACAATCATATTTGAGTCGTTGTCTTGGACCCATAACCAAGCTAGCCTCGAGGCGAATGTTGGGTCAGGTAATTTGGTAGTCTTAGGCCATGGGTCGAGCTAGGTGAAATGATGTCATTGCCCTCAACTAGGCTAGAGTACTTTAGGCGTGGCAAGTCAAGAGAGATTTGCCTTGGCGAATAAATGAAGCTTAATCGGTGAAGGTTGTGGCCGAACCGATTAACACTTTGGTACATCTGAGCAAAATCATTTCGACCCCAAAGGTTAGTCGGGTCGACAAAGCTAAGTTAAGCCGACCAAAGATAGCTCAATAGGCATGTGCTCGTGGCGATTGGAAATGTTGGAGGGTAAACCCGCCAATAATGCAGCGTCAATACCATTTGGACGTTTAGTTAATGTTGTTCGACAATATTGATGCGCATACATGTAAGGCAAGGAGTGTAACGACCTGATAATTGATACCTTATTACTGCATTGGCTTACAAATAAAATGAGTTATGACAACAAGTTAGACCATTACGTAGTTCCATTCCATAATTTCAAAAGTTATATCTTCCCTGTTGAACTATTGGAGTGATTACATCATTGTCGAGTACGTTCATCAAAAGAATAAATAGTTCAAAATGCAAGAGATAATTCAAAATATCATGCCCTAAGAGCTTACATCTTTTCAAGGATTTTCCTTGAATATATAAAATATGGAGTTCTATCTCCAGCACCAAAATATAGCGCGAGACTTCAACACATAGCACATAAAGGAACCTTCGTGCTCCCATACAAAAATACATCTTGATGCCAATCGCTTTGGTAGCATATCAACATCATTTCCTAAAAGGTTGTTAGTTTTTGGGATGAACAATTACCCAGTACAAAATACCATTAACAGGTTATATAATTAATCAAAATATATATGATCATGCCATGCAAGAGATAAGAAAAAAACCAAGGTCATTCCTTTCTAAAACCATGATGCCAAACTATGTAATGTCAATAACAAATTCTCATCCAAAACATAGGGTATAAATATGCTATGACGTCCCGATACAAGAGTTGTATACCACAAAATACATTATGTATATGTATATAGAAAATAATCTCACATTTGTCAACTCTAAAAATGGCGGGGTGTTAGGCACCCAAGACCTTATTCTTCCACATTTGCTGACTCCAAAAACGACAGGTTCGTGAACATCCAAAATCATGTTTTTCACATTTGCCGACTCTAAAAAGGCGGGCTAAGTGAACACCCCAAAACCTTTCCTACATTCATCTAGCAATATGCAAAGGCAGGGCAATTCGACACCTTGACTTCTGGTCGGGTGCCAAATACAATCATAACACAATTCCAAAACTTGACTCACTATCGAGACTCATACACTATTTACCCATTTCCAATGCTTTCCAATCGGTATCAATTTAAAACCACCAAGTATAATTAATAAATACATATGATACATGAATTTTCAAAATCTCAATTTTCTAAGGTAGCTTCAATTCATAACAAATCAACTATTTAAGCATTTACAATTTAAGAGATTCTCGGTCAAATTTTCACCATATCAAGGATTTGTCTCAAGATGTTCTCAAGATCCATATCTCAACACCAAAGTCAATTCACACATCCAATTTCAAGAGTTGTACACCAATTGAGTGACATTCTCTACATTGGAAAACTTTAAAAACTAGGGTTTTTAAGAAGATTGGGGCTTTTCCTATCATCATTTAAAGACCAATTCTCGTCATCTAGAACAATAATCATTAACAGTTCATTAGACTCTTCCAAACATTATGAGATAAAATCCCCTTTTCAATTCAAAACCATTTTATAACACAATACATATCATATAACTTAATATCTAATGAAAACACCACATATAAGCCTCAAATCAAATATATAACAAGTTAAAAATACCCCTATCTCAATATAGAAGACAAATGGTAAAGACCCATTCTAATCTTTTAGAAAACGAAAAACAATCAGTAAAACTTTAGAATTTAGCTTTTTCTTTAACCCTCTTTGAAGATTTAAGGTGGATCTTGGGTAAAACTATGAGAAATCAAGTGTTTGTAAGGTTAGGGTTTGAAAATGGGAAAAGGGAGGGAGGGAGAGAGACAGAGAGAGAGAAAAAATGAGAGAAAAGATGTTTAGATTGACTTTTAAATGTGTTGTCCCAAGCAGACCGCTCGGCGTTAAACCAAGGTCTCGAAGTTTTGCGAGCTATAGTGAAAATACTAGAAGCCTTATATCTATGCTCAGCGACCCTTAACGCTCAGCGGTCTTGCTATCTTGAGGCAAGATACTAAAAACTCGCATCATTGCTTGAGTGACGATTGACGCTCGGCGGTCACCGAAACAGTTATTTACAAAGAGAGGATAGTACATCACGCATCAAGAAAGGTGGGTAAGGTAGTGCACACACAAACTATATAAGACATACAGCGCCTCCATGTAAAAGGTCAATAATATCTTACACTAAGCTTTCAATACTTTCCTTCTTCTTTCGTAACGTGCTTACTTAACCGCCGGAGGGATTTTCTAGCAATACACACACCAAGTAGCTCACTTGAGTTATGATTTGAGTAATATCGCGTAATTGAGCAATCGCGAGCTTGATTATAAGGAGTACAAAAGTAAAGAATATGTACTCTCCGTACACGTAGACATCTTTTGTAATGAGATCTAAAGGTTGTGAAAATGAGAAATCTTTATCCATATTGATATTTGTAGACACCCTATTTTTTATCACCCTTAAGACTTGGGCACTTTACTCTGAACACTCGATAATGAATCGCTACGTTGTGCAATCTTGCAAATCTTCAGCAAAAGAATTTAGTTTTGAGCTTCTAATCCCAACCTTACACCTCATTTTGACCAAAATATTTTAGACCCTTAAAAATCCTCTTTTCAAAATTTAGACCCGACAGTGGGTATTTGTGCCCGACTAGATCTCATTACTTGACCAAACCAAAAATGGCCAGAGTAGCTACTTTTGGGCTATTTAGCGCAATTCATTGGTTGGTGGCCATGTTTACTATGAGATATTTTGACGTGTAAGCTGCTCCCATGCATGCTTTGGACCATGTCCATTTGCAGATATTTCAATGAAGCGACTATTTTCCATAAACACAAGACTCCTCCTCATGGTTTGGGGCTAGAAAAATTTGCCAAAAGCCCAAAGCTTGACCAACCATCTTCTCTACCCTCTTGCAATATACATACACAATGCATACACCTTATAAGCTTAAACTTGAAGCTTTTACTAAGGTTCTTGAGGATAATTTCATATCCTAGAGAGTGTTAAGAGTGTGGTTTGTGAACTAACAAGAACATCCTCTCTTTAAGGGGTAATCTTTGAACTCTTCAACCATCTCTTCTCTCTCTTTTTCTTGTACTTTCATACTGATTTTGGAGTTATTTTTATGCTTAAAATGTGATTAAAATCTCACAAAAAGAGGAGGGGTTAGCCATCCTTCCTTAGGCCTTATTCCATAGCTTGTTGCTTTGCTTTTTCTACTTTGTTTCTTTTGATTTTGGCCACTATTTTGTTGAGTTTAGGGGCTGTTTAATGTGTCTATTTAATTTATGCTTTGAATATCATACTTGTGTTATTGTAAGTCCTCTGGGTTTGGTGTATAAGCTATAGCCACCAATTCATTTGAGTTGATAGTTTTCATTTCCATATCTTTCATGTATATATTCATGTCATTGTAATCATCCATTTTTCATTCACACTCTGGAACCTCCCTCCTTTCTTTGTTTCTTTTGATTGAGGGTTATATCAACCAAAAGATTTTCGCTCACTGCATAAGAAAGAAGTCGGAGATAATATGTGGTTTCACCTCTTCAGAGGTTCATTGTCAGGGCATCACATCTTTTTTATGCTAAGCGCAATCTCTTGTTCGATACCTCCTTTATTGCCAGTTCATTACTTCTAAGGGACTAATTTTCTATTTACACCCTTGGAAATCATAAAGGAAAGATTCATTATAGCTCATTATCGGGTTTGGATTTAAAGTCATTATCGTTCATTTCGGGTTTGACTCCGAATTCATTATCGCTCATAAATGGGTTTGATTCTTCCTTTGTAGTTTCCCTCGTAGAAAAGGGCTCGAAGAGCTCATTTCTTGGGTCAAGTCATGCTTGCTAATCTTCATTGCTTTGAACTTAGTGGACGTAATGATCACCTTTGGACAAAAAAGGAGGAAAGATAAAAGAAATGAAAGCGTAAAGTAAAAGTAAAAGACTAATAAAATTGGATAAAAAAAAGGAGGTAAAAAGATAATAAAATTTGGTTAGGATCAGTCGGACATTATACTGAATCTATTGCCTGTAGAATTATAACATACTATTTCAATGATGTTCGATGATTCATGAGGCAAGTCTACTCCCTCTCTTGAGGTAACTACATGATAGAGAGGAGGTATTGTTTATCTTTTTTTGTGTTTATTAAACTCTTATCCTATCGTTTCTAAGATCATCACGCATAACAAATTTGCGATGATTGGTGATTTGAGAATCGAATCTACTCCTCCCTTGAACATCTTTATGATAGGGAAAGGCAGAAAGGATAAACATTTCTTGGAAATACTATATCTTGCTCTGTTCCAACTCTATTGCAGCAGAGTATTCCTTAGAAACAATAGCCCGGTCATCGGCCCTTACTCTGTCTGGTGACCATCGATCGAGGTTGGCGAAGGCCATCCATTTTATACTGGCGATTGATGATTTTTACTGGCGAGAATAGAATAAATCACGGAGCCAAAAGCAGAACAATTTTCTAACGATGTAAGCGAGCCGGGGAGTTACGGCGATGTGAAGAGGTTTCGAAGCAGTGTTCTCAATTGCTTTTTATCGCCATTCTTAAGCCTCCCGTTCAAGTCTTCTTTAAATTAGTAGCTTTGATTAGTATATGTATAATTAATTAGTTGCTTTGCTTTCATTAGGACTCTCTTAATAGAAAGAATTTGTAATATGTGATGTATGTCTTCCAACCCCATTTATTTATCTCTTTATTTACATGCTTACTATGGTTTGTATATAATATCATGTTTTTTCATTTCACATCATTGCCATGGCTTTGTATCATTTTTACATGCATTACGGTTTTGATTCATCATTCTTGACTATCATTGTCATTTTCTGCGGATCGTGGCGTTCTGTATGTTTGAGTTATCCATATGACATGTTAATAAGCCAAACCTAATAGTTACATTCTTGTATATTTGTTAGATATATTGTTAGGGTCATGCGTTTTTCTAATTGTTTTATTTTCTTTGGCTTACACCAGTATTAGGTGAGCATTTT